>CAUYLG010071117.1:0-148352 GCA_963573385.1 Cacajao melanocephalus
GGAACCAACCCAAATGCCCATCGATGATAGACTGGACAGGGAAAATGTGGCACATATACACCATGGAATACCATGCAGCCATAAAAAACGATGAGTTCGTGTTCTTTGTAGGGATGTGGATAAAGCTGGAAACCACCATTCTCAGCAAACTAACACAAGAACAGAAAATCAAACACCACATGTTCTCACTCATAGGTGGGTGTTGAACAATGAGAACACATGGACACAGGGAAGGGAGCATCACACACTGAGGTCTGTTGGGGGGGACTACGGGAGGGATAGTGGTGGGTAGGGAGTTGGGGAGGGATAACATGGGGAGAAATGCCAGATATAGGTGATGGGGATGGAGGCAGCAAACCATATTGCCATGTATGTACCTATGCAACAATCCTGCGTGTTCTTTACATGTACCCCAGAACCTAAAATGCAATTTTATATATATATATATATATATATATATATATATATATTTTTTTTTTTTTTTAATACAAAAATTAGCTGGGAGTGGTGGCGCGTGCCTGTAATCCCAGCTACTCAGAAGACTAAGACAGGAGAGTCACTTGAACCTGGGAGGCAGAGGTTGCAGTGAGCTGAGATCCCACCACTGCACTCTAGCCTGGGCAAGAGCCAGACTCCATCTCAGAAAAAAAAAAAAGGATGTGAACCACACTCAGCTCAGCCAGTTAGAAAACAAGAGGTAATGAGGTTTGTTGGTTTTACTATTTTGCCAACCAGGTAGTGTATAAAGGAGGAAAAATAAGTTCTGTGGTCAGACTCCACCTTTAACTCTGGTCAGCATTTCAGTTATTTCTCAGAAAAGCTCAGGTAGAAGAGTAAAAATCCATTTCTACTAGCAGAAAATAAATTATTGTTGATCTGTTAGAACATGATCTTCCTGGGTAAAGAAGAGCATATTTGGTAGGAATCTGCAGATGAAAATCAGAAAGGAAAAGATATAATCTGAGCAGAAGGTTGGTAGGAAGATATTTTAGGAACTTAATTCTTGCCATGTCAGCATATGAAGTGTGACAAAGCAAAGAACAAAACTAGACTCATTTTTCATAATTATATTCTATCAATAGCTTGTCAAATGAACAGTATCAATATGCAAATGAACAATAATGGTTAAAAGATCAACTGCACACTCAGAACATTTGTAAGGAACCTTGTCAATGGCTAGAAAATGTTTAAAAGGGAGGTGATGAACATGAAAGAGGGCTGAATGGCCTTTGGGAAGCATTATGTTTTGAGATTTTTCTGCTTCATACTAAATTTAACTTCTCCACTTATGCATCAATCTTGCTGGAGACATTTATACCTTGTCCATAGTTATTCTGGACTCTTTTAGTCCTCAAGCTTCATAGAAACTTTCAAATCCTAGTAGCAAGGTCCCACTGTCCTGTATCCAAAACAGTGAAATGACCTGTTGCTATTTGTTGGTCTCATTGATGATAATGTTGTAAACAAATGATTTTTAAAGTAATTTATGTCTTAAAAAGGGCATTCATCAACTGTGTACCTATTAGAATGGCTCATGTTTTGAAATAAAGATCAAGTCTAACAATTTCAAATGCTAGTGAGGATACAAAACAGCTGGAACTCAAAACAATGCTGGTTTGGTGGCAAAATGATACAATCACTTGGGAAAACACTTTGGCAGTTTCTTACTGAGTTACCACACAATTCAGCAATCCCACTTTGAGGTTTTTATCCAAGAGAAGTTAAGACATATGTCCACACAAAACCTGTATGCAAATGTTTTAACAGCTTTATTCATAATCACCAAAAGCCATAAACAACTTCAATATCCAGAAACTGGTGAATGGATCAAAATCGAAGTACACCCATACAATAAAATAGTACTTAGTAAGGAACTAACTACTGATATGTATTAGATGAATGTCAAAAGCATCGTGTTAAATGAAAGACACCCAAAAGACTTGATAACTGATAAGATATAGGTGGTGATTAAAAAAAAAGTTGTCCAAGATTACTCAAAAGTTTCTTGTTTGGATGACAAGATAAAAATGATAGATAAAAATGTGTAAACCTTCCAAAAGAGAATAATGGAGGCAAAGAAAGAGTCTTATACAATGCTTAATTAAGAGTTGGAAATATCGCGGTGAACATGAGTTGAAGGAGTTAAAAAACAAAAAAAGAAAAAAGGAAAAAAAAATAAGAGTTAGAAATAAGGACCAACAGAGATTCAGACAAGGAGAAGAAGAAAACACCAGTTAAGACAATAAGGTAACTGAAAAAAGACTTTTAAAACACCAGTTAAGACAATATGGTAACTGAAAAAAGAATTTTAAAAAGAATCATAACATTGCTCTGTGTGAGGCACAGAACTAAGTGCTTCATCTACATTATCACATCGAATCTTCACCACCACCCCATGAAGTAATTACTTTAATTATTCTCAAATTAAAAACAGGACACTGAAGCTCAAAGATCTGAAGCAATGTGGCTGAGATCACACAGCTAGCAAGAAGTCTGAGTGGATTTAATGGCAGATCTGTCTGACTTCAGATACTGCTTTTTATTTTTATTTTTGAGACAGAGTTTCGTGCTGTCGCCAGGCTGGAGTGCAGTCGTGTGATCTCGGCTCACTGCAACCTCCGCCTTCTGGGTTCAAGTGATTCTCCTGCCTTAGCCACCCAAGTAGCTGGGACTACAGGTGCGCAAGACCACGCCCAGCTAATTTTTGTATTTTCAGTAGAGACAGTGTTTCACCATGTTGGCCAGGATGGTCTCGATCTTCTGACCTCGTGATCTGCCCTTCTTGGCCTCCCTAAGTGCTGGGATTACAGGCGTGAGCCACTGAGCCTGGCCTAGAGATTGCGTCTTAGCAGTCTACAGGATCAATGCTATAGAAAGAGCTAGTAGTACAAGGCAACTCCCACATATTGTCTGGAATGATTAAAATAATTTTCTAAAGTATCTGCAATGTTGTGACATACTTGTTGAAAGTTGTAGAAAACTGTGCAAACGTCATCTGGTTTAGCACAGAAGTATTAGTAGAAAGAACAATCTCACATTAATCTGTATATTAACTAATTCTATTTAGGCCTAAAATGTTGTCACTTGATTATTGTTTAGAATTTTAGACCTAATGAAGGATCTAGTCGTTTCTTGTCGTGACATATCTGCTTCTTTACTGATTCAGAACATTCACTTGTTCTGAAAATGATACTAGAAGCAATGTGGAGACACCAAAATGACAGCAATGAAAACTCATTCTCATTTCTGGGGACAACCACAAACGTACATACCTGATATGTGCCTGAATAAACTGTTACATCAAAAATAATTTTCAAATACCTTTCAAGACAGACACTGACATGTGACTCTGAGGTAGCTAAATTATAAAAAATCTTAGCAGAGTCTGAAATAAAGTACATCATTAAAAGTGTTTAGTTAATCATTATAAATGAAAATGTTTATTACTGAAGAAGTGTTTTTGAAAGAAACTCTTAACATTTGAATTTTCTAAAGTTTGAAGAAAATCAAAATGGGATAATAGATGCTATTGAAAAATGAATAGAATACATTTAAAAGTAAGAAGATATTTTAGGAACTTCATCTCACATGAATGAAAGAAAATTTGTAATATTTTATAAATTATAAAAACAGCAAAATCCATGATATTTTACTATTTATAATAAAACATAATGAACTGATAGTTTCAGAAAAAGATAAGATTTCAGTGAAGGTCAAGAACTACAACATACTCAATTTTATATTTCCTGCATACTACAACATTTTGAAAATGTTCAACCTATATGCAATTTTAAACTGGAAAATTTTCAAATTTATGGTAATAATTTATCATATGTGCATTATTTTAAAATTGTATCATCCACCAATTAAAAAGAAAACAAAACATAACATTAAGGGGAAAAATGGAAAGGAAAAACTAGGAAATATGCTTTTAAAAAAATCAAATAAGATTCAGACAAAAAGGAGTAAAGATGGAATGTAAAAGATATATTTTTGTTAATATTCTAAAGTTCAATAAAAAACAAATATACGTAATCAAAACATGGCTTGAGTAGAGAAGCTTGCAAATATAATGTATATTTCTTAATGGTCAGTCTAAACTAGAAAGGAGCTTTCATTTTTTATTTCTCTATCTTATTTCCTAAGTTTCTTGGGGCCTATACTCATTTTAATGTCTCTGCTAAGTTAAAAAACCATGTGATTAAATAATTCTTTTGCCAAATTCACCACTTTCTCCTGAAAGCAAGTAATTTAGTGGATTCCACAAAGTACTATGCCAGTCAAGAATACTGTTTTGAAGAATAAAGTACAATTGGCCCTTGAACAACCCGAGTCTGAACTATGCAGGTCCATGTATAGGTTTTTTTCAACCAACCAGATACAGTATTTGAGAGATGTGAAACCTGCGCATAAGAAGGGCCGACTTTCAAATTTGTGGGTTTCGCCAGGCCAGCAGAAGGACTTGAGTATATGATTTTTATACACTCAGGCAGTCTAGGAACTGATACCCTGGACATACCAGGGACGACTCTAATTTAAAAATTGGTAAGGCGATGTTTCTTTCCTCTTCCTTCCTCATTTATGGAGCATATGGCTATTAAGCGAAAAGATATTCGAGGATACTAGTTAAATCTACAACCGTTCCTGACTATATAGATACATCGAAATACATTTCACCCACGCTGATTTTGTTTAGGTATTTGTTTAAAATCTTGTCAAAATCTATGAAAATTTTCCACAATACTTTTTGCTTCCCATAAGATTCGCTATAAAAATATTCAAACCCTTAAAAATTCATGTTAGTATTTAATAAGAGATTAATCTCTTCAAAAAGCTTTATATTTTTCAACTACAAGAACCTCAGCATATATCAGAGCTTTGTTCTAAGTACAAGACTTTGCCAAAAGCAAAAGCACTCAATATATAATTTTAATAATGAAAACCTAGAGTATTAGAAACCAAGCTGTGTGTGGAAAGAATAAATCATTTAGGTGAAAGGGCAACAAACATTCAATTCAAGGATAATGCGGCCCTGAGGGAAAATATGCACATGAATGAAGCTTATGAAATTGGTCCAATGCCTATGCAAAGAAAAAGTGATTAGTTTATTTTAAAGCTGCCTATAAATATTTTCAATATTGCAGTATGAATTATTTATAAAACACACATCTAACTTTAAAGGTACAATTTTATTGAAAGATCTTGAGTACTGTGAGAGGAACTAGAAATAGGAATATATCATTTTATGTATGCAATATTTGGGTGATTATTTTTTAATTACATGATTTCCCAAAAAGTTAAGATTAATTATCAATTTGAATCAGTAATACCTCAATCTGCTTTTTCTTTTCAAATTTAAGAAGTAAAACTGAGAGTGTGATATCACTTTTATTTTAAATTTTATAAAAAATATCTTTTAAAGTTGACCAATACATCAAGGTATGTTACTCTGAAATCACAACAGCTAATTTAAAAACTGAATGAACATGTCTAAGCTTAAATAATAAAAAAATTTTTAGTGTTTTTGAAGTTAATGCATATAATCCTGGGAAAATGTTTGGATTTGAGGTTTACTATAATGGTACTATGTGTACTACAAAAAAAGTTCAAATGCATCCATAAGACTTACATTTGGAAGATTATGTCTAACTAATTTTCTGATTCATACTTAATGTGGCACAGACTTTGCAGAAAGCCACATAGTGCTTGAATACTGTGAGTAGGTGTATAGTTTTCCAAATCTTTCTTGGGAGAACTGTTAATATGACAGAGGCCAAGCACAGTGGCTCATGCCTATAATCCTAGCACTTTGGGAGACTGAAGCGGGAAGATCACCTGAGTCCAGGAGAGAGGGAGGGAGAGAGAGAGAGAGAGAGAGAGAGAGAGAGTGTGTTTCTCTGTGCGTGTCTGTGTGTGTATGTGTGTCAGAGAGAGAGAGAGAATGAATGATGATAGAAGTCTATCTCTTTTCCCCAAGAATATGGGGTGAGACTTATCTCTAATAACAGGCAAATTCAAATAAAAGAAAATCATTAGTTTTTTTTTTAAGTCTTATAATACACCATAATTTTGAAGCTGAAATAAGGTAACCCAAGGGAAGTGTACATTTCATTACGTCTTGGCTGAGAAGCAGACACACTGGAGCACCAAAAACTTAGTGAGAGCTTTTTTGCTTTCTCAGTCAATGATGTGGTAAGTCATAATCTGGACTCTAGGCTAAAACTTGAGCTCTCCTGAAATACTGTCATTCTGGTTGGACACATACACACAGTAATAATAAATAACTTTAAAGAGTAAAACCTAATATATAATTAATGAGAATTGCCAATTTATGAACACTAGAGGGCAGTAAAACACTAAGAAGGTATATTTTTTAAATAACAGACCTAAAACTGGCAAAGGGAAGTCAGTACATTTTTTTATTAGAAAATCATAACAATTTAATGAATTTATTCCTTTTTAGGTTACTAAAGTACAAAGCATTCTTCAGTGTGTTATTTTAGTGTAACTTACTTTGTAAAATCCAAGTACGAAACGTGTCCATGATAAAATCCTGGTTTCATCTCTTTCCAGGAAGTTATATTCTTTACAAAGCGCACCTAAAAAGGAAGAACACACTCATTATGTACAATTTAAAGAAAATGAAATTTGATGATAGCAAAATATTTCCAACACTTAACACCACTTTTCTCTGTTTTTCAGAGCTTGAAACACAGGTTTGGACTAAGGAAAGTACAGTGTAATCTACAACTGCTAAAATTCATCATAGACACAGCTACTATTATCATACTCAGAAAAGAGTGAAAGATAATTCTGAAAACAAAATCGCACAATGAAATCCTTTACAATGCTGTAGAGTGAGTACATTTACATAGGGTGGGAGGAGGATCATTGTGGGGGTGTGTATATCTACACCCTGCCAACACACATGCTAAAGCAGGCAATACAGAGACATTCTAGCATATCAAAGGTTTTCTTCTCAGAGGCTTGCTCTTCATAAAAGTTTATTTTTATTAATGATTCAACAAATATGAAGTCATCTTTAATCCAAAATGATTTTTAAAAAGATGGTTATCAGAAAGTATTTACGAGTTAATTAAGAGCAGATATCACAAGCCTGTTGACAAAAAAATTAATAAAATTAGAGACGTAATACAGGTCAAAATATTTAAAGGTTCTAAATATTATTTAATTTACTGGAATTAAAGTTTACAAAAAGTTAACTAATATAAAAAATTCTATGTGTAAATATATTTTAAAATGTCTAATAACTGGTTAATACGGAATTTAATAAACCTAAGGATAACTAGCCGCAAAGCAGTTATACACAATTTCTCAACGGAAATGGTATACATTTTTGATAAGCAAATCTCTGCATGATAAATAGCAAGTGGTTAAGAATCTCTTTTAGAACCTCGATACCGTGCAGAAAGTGGGGGCAGTGAGGACCACCAACCTATACCGCACTGAAAGCATCTGCAAGCTGTGACTTCAGCCTCTCAAACATAGAACTGTCAATTGCTTAATTCTGACAATTTATCAATATTTCACTTACATCATAGAATAGGGAAAGTCACATGGAGATAATCTGGAACATTTCATACTACATTACACTCAATAATATCAATGAATGATGATAGCTGCCTCCTACTTAAGCCTATTGGTAGGTGAGGAAGGGGAAACAGTGCAGATACAGCCGTATGTCAGAGAATGTGAACTAGAGAAAAAAGAAGGGTTCTGGTAGAATTTATCTTTTAGGGGAAGCATTAATAACTCATATACTAAGAGAAGTTATGAAGCTTTTAGAATGGATATGGTATAAGCCTTACTTGGCCTCTCCACAAACATATACACCCTTAAAATAAAATCTGAAAAATGAACTGCAGATAAAATTAGATTGCATTAGAAAATATACAATGTCATTTTAGCAGATATTTTCCATTTTTTCTCCATTGAAACTGAAAGAGCCAAATAAATGTGATTCGAGGTTTTCATGTTCTTTCTGATTCTTCCAACTAAGGCACCAAACAAAATGAAAATACCAAACTGCAGATGAAACAGAAAGAAAATACAAAATTAAATAATCCAGAGCCTGAATCCTTAAAATACTTTACATATTGAATATCAAAAGTCTTTATAACTGCCACTTAATGGTATATTATTTCATATAAACCTTTGGTTCTATGAAACTCAGTTCTGGTATTTCAGCCAAAAATCAGAGGAAAAAGAAGGCAAAGAGAATAAGGAGTTGAAGGTGGTGGCTAAAGGGAGCTTAAGACATATTTAGCAGCTCACCTCTGTTTTTCAGAAGCTGAGATTTAACGTGGACATGGTGATGTAGGAGGGAAATGAAAATGCTACAATGAGGTCTGAGAAAACAGTGTTATATAAACTAAATAGCAGGGAAGATCACAGTACAAGCTTGGGGTATACTATGGTGAAAAACTCCAGCAAAAATAAGAGTCAGGTACCACTTCAAGTATTCTTTTTCCTCCAACGAAGCTTCCTAAGGATGGTAAATATTAAACTAAACCCTCTCCTGAGGATGAATGATATGTCATCCAATGTGTGTCCTTCAACACAAAGTAAAAAAAAAAAGCCCAGGAAGCTGGATAATGTCTAGACTGCCATAAGGCTTCTCATCTCTTCTAGGTTTTTTGATTTATTGGCATATAGTTGCTCATAGTAGCCTCTAATAATCCTTTGAATTTCTGTGGTATTAGTTGTAAGGTCTCCCTTTTTATCTTGGGCTAAAAGTTTCTTGATTTTATTTATTTATTCAAAAAAAAAAACAACTTCTTTTCACTGATCTTTTTCTAGTTTTTTGTTTCAATTTCATTTATTTCTGTTCTGATCATCATTATTTCTTCTACTGACTTTGGATCTGGTTTGCTCTTGCCTTTCTAGCGTTTTAAGATCCATCAGTAGGTTATTTGAAGTTTTCCTACTTTTTTGATGTAGGCACTTATAAACATTCCTGTTAGTACAGATTTTGCTGTATCCCATATATTTTGGTAGGTTGTATGTCCATTTTCATTTCTTTCAAGAAATTGTTAAATTTCCTTCTTAATTTCTTTATTGACCCACTGGTCACTCAGGAGCATACTGTTTAATTTTCATGTGTCTTGCTATTAGTTTCTAGTTTTATTCCATTGTGATCAGAGAAAATATTTGATATGATTTCAATTTTTTTGAATTTTTTTTTTTTTTTTTTTTTTGAGACAAAGTCTCACTCCGTTGCCCAGGTTGGAGTGCAATGGCACAATCTTGGCTCACTGCAACCTCCGCCTCCCAGGTTCAGGCAATTCTCCTGCCTCAGCCTCCTGAGTAGCTGGGATTACAGGCGTGTGCCACCATGCCCAGCTAATTTTTCTATTTTTAGTAGAGATGGGGTTTCACCATGTTGGTCAGGCTGTCTCAAACTCCTGACCTTGTGATCTACCCGCCTCTGCCTCCCAAAGTGCTGGGATTACAAGTGTGAGCCACTGTGCTCGGCCATTTTTTTGAATATTTTAAGACTTGTTTTGTGACTTAACATATGGTCTATCCTTGACAATGATCCATGTGCTGAGGAGAAGAATGTGTATTCTGCAGTCACTGCATGCAATGTTCTGTAAATACCTATTAGGTCCATTTGGTCTATATTGCAGATTAAGTCTGTTTCTTTGTTGATTTTTCTGTCTGGGTGATCTGTCCAATGCTGAAAGAGGGGTCTTCAAGTCTCCAGTTATTATTGTATTGGGGTCTCCCTCTCTCTTTAGCTCTAATATTATTTGCTTTATATATCTAGATGCTCCAGTGTTGGATAGATATTGTTTAAAAATTTTATGTTCTCTTGCTGAATTGACTTCTTTATCATTTATTTAGGACCCCTGAGTACTTTAGCCCATGGTGGCAGGGCTTGCTGGAACTTAGTTACCAACTGCTGGGATGGAAGATTAACTTCTGGCTAGAGCTGTCCAAATGTTCCCTCTGTGGGCATCAGCAGAGCTCTGCCCCATGTTACTTTCTGATGTGACAAGGCAGCACCATGTTTAGATGCAAAGTACCACAATCACTGTGCTCTCCCCCTTCCCCAAAGCGCAGATTCTCTTTATGCACCATGTGGCAGCTACCAGAGGGAAATGGGGGAGAGGTGGTGTAGGTGATACAAGACTGTGTTTCCTAACCTCGTCAGTGCCTCTTTCCTTAATATGTTAAAACTAGGTACTATGATCGCTCCCCTGATTTTTGGTTCCTATGGGGGTGCTTTTTTGTGTGGATAGTTTTCAATTTGATGTTCCTGCTGGGGAGACAATTGCTGAAGGCTTCTATTCAGCCATCTTGCTCTGTCTTCCTCCCCCATATCATAATTTTGATTTAACAAACTTGGATATTGAAAATCTCAACTTTTATCCACTACTAAGGCAATCCCTCAGATCCAATCATTCAAAACTACTCCACCTCTCCAACATCTCAAAGCTCTGTTAATATAACTCTCTCAATTGTTTATTTCCTTGTTAGTTCATTCATTAACTTCATTGTCATATCAACTTCCAATTCACCCTGATCACTACTCTCTACTGGACAACCATTTTAACAATAACTCTTGACATTTGTTCCCTTGTCTTTTTATTATCTTGGGTAATCACTGGGGTTGCTGAGTATTCCTCATTGAAACCAAGAGACTAGGTCTAAATATCTATATAAGATTTTGAATTTTACTTCCTAAATCCATGCTATCTGTGGTAAATTTAGGTAATTATTATTGCTTTTAAATTTTCTAGACTCTATTGTTTTTTCTTTTCTTTTTTTTTTTTTTTTTGTTTCTTTTTAGACAGAATCTCAGTCACCCATGCTGGAGAGTGTAGTGGCATGATCATAACTCACTGTAACCTCTAACTCCTGGGCTCAAGTGGTCCTCCCACCTCAGCCTCCTGAGGAGCTAGCACTGCAGCAGTGCACTACCATACCCAGTCAAGGGTATTTTTTTTCTTTTCTGGTAGAGTTGTTACCAGGGCTGTTCTTGGAACACCTGGGCTCAAGTGATCCTCCCACCTCAGCCTCCCAGAATACCAAAGTGCTTACAGGCCTGAGCCACCGCACCTGGCCTCTACTATTGTTAAAGTCTTCAAAACCCACAGAATCTCTTTCTAAGCTCAAACTAAAAGCATACTAAAGACTCCATATGTAATATATCTGGCATATGTATTTTTCTTTCATCGCATTAGCATTTAACTAAGGCAATATGTTAAAGTTTCATTAACATACCTGTGGCTGATTTAAAGTCTGCAATGAATCAAAAGATGCTAAGCTGAGGTTTACCTTCTCTTTATGAAGAAGAAAAAAGTGTGAAGCAAATAAATGATGTCAATATGGTTAACACGGTTCATAGTAATCTAGAAAACAGTCTGAGCATTTAAAAGTGTTAGCTGGGCATGGTGGCTCATGCCTGTAATCCTAACACTTTCGGAGGCCGAGGAGGGTGGATTGCCTGAGCTCAGGAGTTTGAGATTAGACAAGGCAACATGGTAAAACCGCGTCTCTACTAAAATACAAAAAATTAGCCAGGCGTGGTGGCTCATGCCTGTAATCCTGGCTACTCGGGAGACAGAGACAAGAGAATCACTTGGACCCGTGCAGTGGAGGTTGCAGTAAGCCAAGATCATGCCACTGCACTCCAGCCCGGTCCAGCTTGGGCGATACGGTGAGACCCTGTTTCAAAAAACAAAGTGTCATTTACATACTGCTGAAATTCCATATTATCTTTATCTCCTCTTCAAAACTCTTCTCCAAGGAAATAATATAAGTAACTCCCTTTGAAAAACAGTACTTTTAAAAGTTTTCTTTTTAAAGTATTAATTCAGCCACATCTCCTTTTACACGTGTTTAATATTAATCCTTAGTTCTCCAGACTTTCCCGATCTCTACTCTTTCACCTTCATCTTTTCTCTCTCGTCGGTCTAGTCCCAGTTCTCCTCTATCATTATCTGCCTTCTCACCTCCCCTGCACTACTTGCTTTGTCTTTCAGTTTGTTTTCTTCTGGTGTTTCTCCAGGCATTCTGCCTAAGACCTTGAGACAAGATTATAGAACACAGAGGAGTAAGAAGAGGACACTGAGAGTAGGTAAGCAAGCTTCTACTGAGTTCATTTTATAGATTCTTACTGACTACACTTGGCACAAATGAAAGGTAAAGTGATAGGCAAAGAAAAAAAAAGGAGCAAAACTTAATAGTATCAAATGAAGTTAAGGAGACTGAAGACACTGAAAACTCTGGCTTGGGAAGAAGAAATAAGGCCACTATAGTGACTTTAGTCAGAAAATTTTCATACTCTGATTGAAATATGCTACCAAGAAGAAAGTTTCAGACATAGTAGTCAGATATAGTACATGAAAAGCAGCTAGCCTGAAACAAAGTGTAAACTGTGATTTTTGTTGGATTTGATGACTCAAGTCAGGCTAGCAAGTAATACCTTAAGGAAAAACACAAACAATATAGGTCACGGTGTTGGGATTTTTTGTTAGTTGAATCAGACCTGAACTAATGTTATAGAAAAAAGCTAAGAAGCACCCATCTCACTAACAGTAGTGTCTTGACCTATATTCTTCACAGCTCAACCTCAATATTATGATTATCTGTGATCACAAAAGCATTTGTTTTCACTACCTAAAACAGTAGGAACGTCATCTATAATCCTAGCACTTTGGGAGGCTGAAGAGGGTGGATTCTGGCCAAATTCCAACTTTGTAATTACTATCTGCTGAATGAATGCTACTATTAACGGAGTAATTACTATATACCAAACTCCTGCTCATGCATTTACTTAAACATTTCTTGTATGGCTGTGGGTACTTTTATGAGACTAAGCCAGGGAGAAAGTTTTCTACACTAAGAAAACGAAGTAGTGGTGGGATAAAAATATAAGAAAAGATTGCAGTAATCGAACAGATTTTCACTGAAGTTCAGAGCTGTGCTGCTCAACCTGTTTTAGGAGTGTAGGGCAGGGGGCTGGTTCCCAATCCACCTGAGAAATAAGAATATATCATACTGCTGTCAATCAGAGGGCCTCACTCTGCCAGTAATTATTATCATTTACCACTATCAAAATCTATGTTGGCCCATTTGTTCATTCATTCATCATTTATTTAACAAAAATTTACAGTTCCTACTATGTTTCAGGCACTATTCTATACATAGGGGATATAGTAGTGAACAAGACAGACAAGGTTCCTGTCCTTAAAGATCTTATAATAGAGGAGAAGACAAGCAGTAAGCAAATCATTATATACATTAGTAGACTGAGATAATATCAGAAAAGATACAATAAAAGTGATATGGTAAACAGTAACTCAGAAGAGGTATTTAACATGTAGGATGGCGAGGCACAGTTTTTCTAAGAGGATGTCATTAAACTTTAAATGGATAACATGAAGCCAATTATGGAAGAAGCCAGGGGAAGTGCATTCTGAAAGGACTTGGTAAGTGCAGAGGCCTTAAAATACGAAAGGCTTGTAGGGGAGGTAGGAATAAGAATTTAAAGATAAGAACCTTACAATCCTGGGAAGACTAAAATAGTCATCTTCCCATATCCCTACCAAGAATCATCTTCCGGATCTTTGTTACCCAAACTGCAGTTTAAAGACTAGCAGCATTAGTTTTGGCATCAAGTGAGAGTTTTTTAGAAATTGAAAACTGGGCTTCATCTTGGTCCTTCTGAATAAGAATCTGCATTTTAACTAGTCATTAGCATACACATTATAGGGGGAGAACGCTCATCTAAAGTGCTGCTTGAAAAGTATCTGCAATTCCTGGTGAACTGTGGGCTCGAACACAGATAACCTAAAGTTGGCTTAAGAGTAAATCAAAAGAAAAAAATTTATGTTGTTCTTCAGAGAATACAAATTCTAGATATTTCCAATGTCTTAACAAAAGGGGTTAAATACAATCATAGACGTAAACACATGAGAGCAAAAAAGAATTCTTTTTATGAAAAATCATAAAAGATGTAGCTAATCACGTATTTGGTATAGCTACTTTAAAGACATGATGTTCTCTAATGTAAAGATATTGGCTGGGCACGGTGGCTCAAGCCTGTAATCGCAGCACCTGGGGAGGCCGAGGTGGGCGGGTCACGAGGTCAGGAATTCGAGACCATCCTGGCTAACGTGGTGAAACCCCGTCTCTACTAAGAACACAAAAAATTAGCCGGACATGGTGATATGCACCTGTAGTTTCAGCTATTTAGGAGGCTGAGGCAGGAGAATCGCTTTAACCCAGAAGGCGGAGTGCAGTGAGCCATGTGCCACTGGCACTCCAGGCTGGGTGACACAGTGAGACTCTGTCTCAAAAAAAGAAAAAAAAAAATATTTACATGACAGCAGAGCAAACTCCATTTTTCAACTAGAAGAGTTGATTGCTTAACCTGTCTCTTGCCAATTGCTATTTATTAACTAATTAAAGTCCATCTCAAAAATATATCTCTAATGACTGAGTGCGCACCTTATTCTAATTGCTTAGTTTCTCATAACTTATATTCTCAAATTGTTTATCTTTTAATATCCTTCTTTTAACTTTTCAACTTTTTAATTAAAAAAAATTTCTAAACTACAGAAAAGATGAAAGACTACAATGAACATCCCTATACTCTTCACCTAGATTCACTAATTATTAACATTTTGTAACTTATCATTTTTATCTTTATATGCACATACATACTCAATTTTCCTGACCTATTTGAAAGCAAATAGTTGCCACTAATATTTAACCCCTAATTACCTCAGCATGTACTATGTCTATGAACAAAAGATGTTATCATTTTTGATCAAGGATCTGATCACAGACCATACATTACATTTGGTTTCTGTATCTCTCTAGTCTCCTCTAGTCTAGAGAAGCCTCCCTCTAACTTTTTTGGTTGTTATGATATTGACACTTTAGAAGTCAAAGACAGTTGTTCTGTAGAATATTCAACATTAATTTGTTTTCTCAGGATTAGGCCCAAAGCAAACATTTTGGTAGCGAACATTTTTGGTTAAATATTTTAATGAGATCACCATATATTGATGTTTTATTTTAACTGTTTTCATAGCTACTGTGTTTGTGTTTTATGTTCCCAAGTAAATTTTAAATAAGCTCCTTCAAAGATGTGGCCATGCTTTCTATTTCTTTGATATTTCCCCAAGAATGTAGTACAGTCTTTGTGTTTATTACATACACAATAAATAAATGAAAAACTCAAAAACAGAGTTGGCAACTATTTCTAAGGACAGCAGAATATATATAGCTATTATACACTTGATGATTTTATACCAGACTAAAAATTTTGCCTCTAAAATTTTTGAAATAATTAAGCAGGTAAACAGTTTAGAACAGTATCTAATACAGTATGTACAAATATGTCTAGGAAAGCTGGGGCTAAAGGCAGATATCAAGCAGACTGAACTAAGATTGGAAGGTGAGGGAATAAACAGGATGCTTACCTACTGTATCTCAAAATATTTTTATGAGTAAACTGAGCTTTACATGGAAGCGTGAGACAACAGATTTAATAAAGATCTCATCTTTTAAATTGCACTTGATTAGAAACTATTTCTTAGAGAAGAAAGAAGAGCAAAATAGGTCATTTAATTCTTTTTTTTTTTTTGAAACGGAGTTTTGCAGTGAGCCGAGATCACTCCATTGCACTCCAGCCTGGGCACCCAGAGCAAAAGTCTATCTTGAAAAAAAAAAAAAAAGTAGCTAAGAACAGTACACAGAGACAACAAAATATGAAATTAAAAGTATGTTATATAAGATGGGGCTTAGGGAATACTTAAAAAATTATTTTCAAGAAATACAGTACAATTGTTAAGAGTTTACATTTAGATGAAGCTTACTAGATTAAAAGTGAAATAAAAATGATAATATGTCATATAAAAGAAAGGGAAGCAGTTAATATGACTTGTTAAAGAACAGCTTCTACATAGAACAAGAAATTACAAAACTGTAGATATGGTATATAAAGAACATTTGTTAAGTAAGTTACTCTTAAGATCAGGTTTGAACTACTATCTGATATTTTGAAGTACATCAGCTAATGATTAAGAGTTTTCTTTTACTCTGTCCCACACAAACAGTTTTTTAAGTGTTGGTCATTATGAAATCCAACTGCTTTTAAGATATAGCATTTATGCTTCTCTCTTGCTGTCTTTTTTTTCTATATATAACAAGTTATTAAAAGAAAAACAGAAGCTTTATCTCATCCAAATGCAACTGGGAAAATACATTACTACATGATGCCTAAAAATGTCATATGCGCTGAGCTCCTCCAGATTTATATTTCATGAAAAAAAAAAAAGGTTGATGTCATTGCCAGACATCTTCTAGTTACCAGGAAACTTTGTAATGCTTGACACAAAACTCTAAAATTGAACAAATTATGTTTCTAAAAAGTACTACTGAATAAATCTGAAATTATGTAAGCATTAATACATATTCTTTTTAAACCAAACCATATTTTGAAAATCAATAATGCAAAAAGATTTAAAATCTACTATACACTGTATAAAAACAGAATATTTAGGATACTTGCCCTTGAGATACACAATATTAGATAATGAATAGTTTTTATGACCCACATAGCTAAAAACAGCTCATGTTTCTTCTCATTTATAGAAAAGTTATTTGGTTTGGCCAACAGATGTGGAATTTTGGTTCTATGAAAAAGGATCCTGCAAAGAGCCAAAAATTACATGGGCAGATGACATACCATATATCACTAGCCTTTACAAACAGCTTTCTAGCAAGAAAGCCAACCTTAGTCTTGTGTATCAATGTAATTCTCTTAAGTGTAAGGATTATAGTTATGATAAATAGTGGGATAACAGTCAATTCTGTAACAAGTTCACTGCTTTCATACAGAAAAATATCATTGTAACTACAGGACAATCACAAATACCTTTCTAATAAGCCTACTCCAATTTGGCATTTGATCCTAAATAGTATTTTCAAACATTATCTTTTCTTCTCATGGTGTTGAATTCCCATGCCCTTCCATATTTATAGCTAGAACTTTCTTTATAATCACAGTCAAAACTCCAGGTGTGGGAGATACGTATGCTACTACTGTTAAAGAGATGAGTAAATTTTATTTCACAAGATAATTTCTTCTACTCTTCTTAAAACTATTTCACAAAATTATCTATTCATCTGTTTATCTAAAACTTCTTGAGAATTTAAAAGGCAAAATTATGTTGAAGCTACAATCCCTGTTCTTTATTGTACATAAATATATATAAGCTATATATACATTTATAAACTATATATATTTATAAACTCTATATCTATCTATATCTAGTAAAGAGGGGCTGGTCACAAAATTGACTACTAGTATCCATCAAATATTTCTCTATCATAGGTTGAGACAATAATTTTTACTGCAGGATATCATGCCAAAATTATATTCTTAAAAGGATACTTCGCTGAGGACCATCAATTTTCTTCTCAAAAATTCAAGCTATTCATTAATTCATTTACTTCACAAATATCTGAATACATACTACATGCAAGGAAATGGGTCAAATATTGTCAAGTAAAATTATACAAACTAGCTGACCCTCTCCACTAAAAGGCTTATGATCCACTAAGATCAGCACTCATATCCCTTTAAAATACTTTATCACCTTGAGCTAGAAAATTTGAATGAGGAAGTATCAGAAAACATTTGAGCATTCCTTAAGTGGTTAATTACCTGATCTTGCAATGACATCACTGGATTATTTTTGGTAGTGTTGATGTGAAGTACATGGTATTTATTCTTTGCACACAGGTCATAAGCGATATTGGTAAATGAAGTGCTTGCAGTTTTGGGAACTCTGTTATAAATGATTACCATGTCCTCTTCTGCATCTAAAGTGGTATCTTGCCGAGGGCCATCCATTGTATGTCGCTGCTCAATTTCTCGGACTTCATGTCTTGCAATAGCCCTTTCTGCAAAGAAAAACAGATATAAACTAAGTTTTTAAGGATACTATAAGGAAGTTATGAACACTGAACTTTGGACCATGATAAGAAAAGATACATACAAGAAAACAAAAGCAAAGGACCAAGACGTGGAAAACATGGGTAAATTGCTTGGGCTTTTAAGAGGATCTAGTTGATTCTAAAACACCTTTACAGCCTGAAACATAATCTTCCTATTCAAGAACTGGGTAAGAGCTGTTGAAGAAATGTTTTGAGGACCAAAGCTTCAGAATTCCTTATGAAGGATAATATGTATATCAAGAACAAAGGAATAAACAGTCAACAAAAGTAGAATAGCACAGACCACAGAGTACTTCAGTGCAGTTCCAAAGTCACTTTACATTCTAATAGAATTCCTACAGCCTGAATTAATTCTCAAACACACAAAGGTCACATAGAATACTAAACTACACAGCAAAAAAAAAAAAAAAAAAGCACTTAGAAGAAAAATTACTTATAATTTAAGAAAAGGTTTTGAAATTTATTACCCACTTTAGTTATTCTCTGGTTTATAAAAATTTAGCAGGGCAGTGATTATAAATGCTAATATGACTGAACAAGAGTAGAAACAATACTACCACAAATCCTGTTTCTTTCTGGTGTTGCATCAGAAGCTATGTTTATCACATGGCTATGTTTTTCCCTTAAATTTCATGGTTCCTCTAATTTAAATCACCTATCTACTATGTGGTTTCAAAAGCAGTTACATTTTGCTTTCCACTATTATCTATTTAATGCAAACTTCAGCTTCAAATATATATATACATTTTAGAATAAGGATGCAAGAAAAGGAAAGGATAGAAGGAAATGAGGGGCGTGAAATCCCTAGCAAGATTGCAAATACTTTGCACAGCGATAGTTACACATATAGCATGTACTCTCTTAACCCCCAGATCTCTGTGCAAGCTATCTTTGGCAGTTTCTCAAAAAAGTTAAACAAGATTACCAAATGCCTCAGCAATTATATTCCAAGGTATATATTACCCCAGAGAACTAAAAACAGGTACTCAAATATTTCTTATTAATGTTTAAAGCACTATTCACTATAGCCAAAAGGTAGAAACAATCCAAATATCCAACAGATGAATGACCAAATAAATTGTGGTACTATATATGGAACAAAAGAATATTATTCAACTATAAAAAGGAATGAAGTACTTATATATGTTATTAATATAAATGAACACTAAAAATATGCTAAGAAGCCAGATACCAAAGGTCACATATTATATAGTTTTATTAATATAAAATATCCAGAATAGGTAAAATGAAACAGTATTAATATATTAGTGGTTGCCAGGGAATGGGGGAGGGAGAAATGGAAAGCATGTGATTAATGGTTATGGGGTTTCCTTCGGAGTAATGTTTCGGAACTAGATGGAGATGGTGGTTGTACAATATTGTGAATGTTCTAAATGCCAGTGAATTGTTCCCTTTAAAATGGCTAACTTATGTTCATTTCACTTCAAAAAAATTACCAAAAATAAGTACTCACAAAATATTGAGATCTTATAATACGGGTTCATTTTTAATAACAATAACATTAAAAACAGAAATTATAAAACATTCAACAGTTTATAGTCATTTATTCTCAATTTTAAAAATATTTATCTTCATGTACCATAATTTTTATAGGCCCTTATAGACACATCTTTTATAAAAACATTATGCTTCCAAACTAAATATACATTAATCCTTAACATTATGAAAATATAAGTATCAAATTTTCCTTCACAACTTCAACTGACTGATAAAGTATCACTAATGTTTCTGAGACAATAAATCTATTAGATAAAAACATTAACGTAGTTGTTAAAAATCCCATCAATCCCAAAACCACCAATTTCTTTTCCTTTTGTGTTGCTGCTAAGGTTACTACGTTAAAGGAATGTGAGTTATATTTTACTAAAGGTACTTGCCAAGCTTGGCTATACTTTTTTACAGTTATTAATTTAAAAATGTGAAATCCTTGTAAGTTACAACCTTCTTTTATTATCAATCTGAAAATACACTAATCACCTACATGAAAAAATAATATTGGTAATAGCTAACACTGAATTATCACTAAGCTTTAAGTGTTTTATGTATATCATCTGTTATACCCACGCTCTGTGCTGCGTTTTATATACATCAGGTCATGGTTCTTAAAGCAAACCTAAGAGGTAGAATTATTATCCCCATTTAAATAAGGAAACTGAGCCTCTTTAGTTGATCACCAGCTGATTACTGATGTCAGGATACTATTCCAAGTCAATGTGACTCTAGAGCCAGTGTTCTACATTGTACTGATTGTCTGAGATTTTGTCTATTTCTATTATAGGAAGAAGTAGAGCCTTACAGTTAAATACAGCGTTACAGTATTGTAGAAATCTCTTTTCTTTTTTGCAAATACTTAAAAATTTTTTGATGTATTTTATTTTGGAATTGCAAAAGCATTTTACAATTGTTTCCTGCAACATTCCTGTGAAATAGGCATGGTAAATAAGTGTAACAGAAGGACAGAAGATGGTTGTCTTCTAGGTGTTAAAAAGCAAAACATGCTGTACTATCTTTGCAACTTCCTGTGCATATATAATTATCTCAAAATTTAAAAAGTTATAAAAACCCACAACCAAAGCCAATAACAAAATAATTATTGATATCATTCTCCAAATTAGTAATTGTGTAATATTCTAAGTACCATCCTTAAATAGGGAAAAAGTTCGCAACATACAAATTTTTTTATTTATAGGTTACGATATGGATTGCAAGGTCTGAAGTAGGTCCAATATAGGGGCCTATGTTTTTCTCTAAATATACCAGCATAAGTATAGAGATGAGACCTATTATTCAAATTATAAGTGGAATCCTCTTCCAATTCATGGTTTAGAAAAACACCAATTTTCCCTGATTGTACTGACCAGTGTCAGATTTACCTGCATCTATCTTTTGTAGATGAAAATGCCATAGCATTTCTGGGAAAAAATTCTTTTCCCAGATGCCCATAGCCTGTTCACCCTTGCCTCTTACTTCTGTCTACCAATAATACAATTTTTAATACAATTTTTTGCATCAAGTATCTATTTTTAAAATACAAATTATGATAGTTAAAAATCATAGGTGAGTTGACTTCAAGGTTTCATTATTTACTCATCTCAGTCACTTGAAATGAATACTCTGATACAAAATGGGGAGTCCAACTATATATGCTTTTCCTTTTTTCTTGAGCTTTACTGAGACATTAATCTCACATCATCCCTCACCTCTTTATAAATTTCAAGTGAACTGTTCCTATTTTCAATGTCTATCTGGTACAAAATTGAACAAATGCCATTGTAACAAACGCTGTAAGTAAGAACAAAATATTTTTGGATCTAAGAATTGGGGAAGAACCTTCTGGAAAATACACTGAATAAGTTCAGCCTTAAAAGGACAGAGCTGCCTTTAAAGATGTGGGGATGGCTAACTGGAGAAGGCATAAAAGCTTGAGCAGTAGCACAAGCTGATCAACAACAAATATATTAGTTTCATGATAATATTAACAGTAATGTGAAGCAGCTGCGAAAAAAAAATCTATGGCAATTTTAGGCTATGCCAATAGACATATAGTTATCAGTGTAACAAGTGCTTCTACTTTGAGCTTCTACTATGAGCTGGGAACAACGCCTCATGTTTAAATGTACATTACTTCGCTTAATTCTTACAAGAACCCTATATGGTAACATTACGGAATTTAGACTCAGAGATATTAATTACAGAGCTGTTAGGAACAAAGTCAGAATTTAATCCTTCATCTATCTGATACCTAAGCCTATATTCCTAACCAAAACACAGTAATTACTGTCTCAAGTCACAGGAAGGAACAGTTCCTAAGAAATTTGTATTCAGTCACACAGGGCTATTATGTGTCATTTCAGGCACACATTAAAAACTAGAGTACTCCAGAATGGGAATGAGCTGGATGGGTCATGACACATAAAAAAACTGTTTAAGAAAAACCCAGTGCACTTAGCTAAGAGAAAATCCATAAAAACGACTAAAAGTCTTGAAATACTTGAAAAGTTATTGTGAAAAAGAAGCAGAATCCTTTCTGTAATTTTATTCCAGAAAAAAAGATACGACTGTGGCTCAAGAGAGAATGGGCTTTCAAATAATTAGTAGTACAAAGTAAAGACACAGGCAGTTTATAAATTATTACTCTCTGGAGATACTCATACAGAGGTTGCATGAGGAGATGTCAAATAATGATGGAAAAAGGATTCCTGCACTGATGAGAGCTGAAATCAGGGGACCTCTGGAATGCACAGCCCCTAGATAAGTTCCATAAAGCTATGATATCAATTTCTCCTCTACAGTACAGATGTGTTTTTGGAGGACTCTCTCCACCCACTCACCCCCAGGCTCAAACAAAATTGAAAGAAGCAGAAATAGAGACAGAAACAGGCTGGTAACAACTGGGTGGGAAGAAAGGAGTGGGATGCTTAACTTATTCTCCCACAATCCTATTTTATTCACTGACATTCAGATGTATTTGTCTACCTTGAATTCTCAGTTACTTGAATTCTTACAGTAATCGTAAAAGACAAAAAATATATCTTTTATGATTACTGTAAGAATCAAGTAACAGCACAGTCATACTGTACTATATATCTTTGAGTAGTGAAAATGATGTGATCATTTATAACCAAGGTTTTTCCACTGAATTCATCAAATAATTTCATAAACATTTACTGAAAATCTATTAACTTAAAAGTATTACACCAGGTTCTGGACATTTTTATCTACTCTTGGAGAGTTTGATGGTATAGTGTTATAAAAAAAAGTTTATACAAGATGCAACAGAGGTCCCAAAAATGGGATGGTTACAAGAAAGGATCCAGAGGAGATGAGTGAGATAAAAAAAGTACCTTCTGGGTAACAAAGAAACCTTCTAGGCAAAGGGAAGAAGCATGAACAAAGTCCTTGGAGACACAACATTGAATAGTGCATTTAGGCCCTAAAAGTGGTTCTTAACAAGCTTAGAAGATGGGAGAAAGATTAAGTCTAAGGTAAAACATTAGGCAGAAAAGTGGGCAGAAGCCACATCACAGTGTCTTAATCACCATACTGGGAAATGAACCATATCCTATGAGCCAGCATTATCAAACTTACTGGTCTCAGAACCTCTTTATACACTTAAAGATCGTTAAGGACATCAAAGAATTTTGGTTTATGTGGGTTACATCTAGCAACAGCACATTAGTTACTAAAAGTGAGAAACATTTATTAACTCACTTTAAAATAAAAATATGACGTTAGCATAAATGACATGATTTTGTGTAAAAATTTCCTAAAACCAAAAAAATTTAGTTTAACATATTTTTGAAAATCTTTTTAAATGTCTGGCTTAATAGAAGACAACTGGATTTTCATATCTGCTTCTCCATTCAAAATATTACCATATATTATTTGGGTTGGAGTCAATGAAGAAAATCAGAGTCATACAGATACAGTTGGAAAAGGAGTACTTTAGTAGCCTTTTCAGATAATTGGAAATATTCTTTTTCAATTCTACAGTAAAACCTAGCAAGTGTTAACTTCTTTTTCTTTTTCTTTTTTTTGAGCCAGAGTCTCGCTCTGTTGCCAAGCTGGAGTGCAGTGGCACGATGTCGGCTCACTGCAACCTCTGCCTCTCAGGTTCAAGCAATTCTCCTGCCTCAGCCTCCTGAGTAGCTGGGACTACAGGTGCATGCCACCATGCCCAGCTAATTTTTTTTTTTTTTTTTTTTTTTTAGTAGAGACGGGGTTTCACTGTGTTGGACAGAACGGTCTTTATCTCGTGACCTCATGATCTGCCCGCCTCGACCTCCCAAAGTGCTGCAGTGCTGGGATTATAAGCGTGAGCCACCGCGTCTGGCCTAATTTCTTAGAAGTTAATTGCAACGTGATAGAAAACCATATTAATGAATATACACTATTCACGTTCATATCAGTGAATATATACTGTTACACTGATATACTTTGCACACTGTAATTTGAAAAATACTGGTATATGGAGTTATGCCAATCCTCCAAATATTAATACATTAGAATTGTATAATAAAAATTATACAATTTAAAAAATCACATTCATTATAACCAATGTGTTATTATTACACATTATAACCAATGTGTTATTATAACCAATGTGTAATTGGTGGTGGTCACCACTCTCAGAGAAGTCTAAGTATTGGGAAACTGTTATGCTCATAGTGGCAGATACAAGTTTCTTTAAATTTTATAATTGGCAACTAATACTGTCAATTATTTTACTTACAGCAACAAGTTTGTTTTGTTCATTTTTGAGAAAATATCTCCCAACTACACAAGTCTGAATAAACACAGTTTGTGTGTTGATCATTCTTTCAAGTAAAAACAGGGTTCTATGAAAACAACTGCCTTACTGAGTTTGCAACTTGTCTGTTTTCTGTTTCTATGATAGAGACTGGGTAGTTCATAAAGAAGTTTCTTTAGCTCCTGGTTCTGTAGGCTGGCAAGTTCAAAACTGGGCAGCCACATCTGGTATCTTCTGTTAAGGGCTTCATGCTGCATCAAAACATGATGGAGAAATGGAAGAGAAACTGATGTGCAGAAAATGGGACTGCACACACCAGAGGCAACCTTGCTTCGTAACAACCTGATCTCATTGTAACTAACGTAGTCCTGGAAGAGTGAGAACTCACTAACTCCCTCAAGACTACATTGATTCTTTTATGAGAGCAGATTCCTCATGATCCAAACACCTCTTAAAGGTCCCACCACCTCTCAACACCCTTACATTGGGGACCAAGCCTCAACATAAGTTTTGGTAGAGACAAACCATATTCAAAGCACAGCACAACTCAACCGCACAAGTGCTTTACCTCAAGACAATCTCTGTACTCTGGTATGCAGAAGTGCTTGATGAACTTTCCATTTTGTGATACAATATTAAAAACAGACACAAAAAGTCAAGATTTAATAAAGCTATTGCTTTCTGAAGGACATTGTTATGTGAAAATGGCTTTTGAGGGTTTAGGCTGTTAGAGAAAGGTAGCGAAAAACACAATGCCTACTAGTACAGTTTCGTAGCAGCACTGCTTTTTACTATGAGGACAAATGGTAACTAGTGAAAAAAGCAACTAACATCTTAGAATTATGAAAATGGTTGTGAACTATTTTGTGATAGCCCTAAAGGGGTCTTGAGGATCCCTATGGTACACGAACCACACTTTCAGAACAACTTCTATAAGCCATAAAGAGCCATTTTTTAAAAGAGTTTTAAGTAACAGCCCATGTGGGACTTCTATTCCCCAAGGCATCATTTTATAGAGTGAAGACATAGTGAGGATTAAGACTTGAAGGAAAGAAACTTCAATAAGGAAGAAGCATGGAGACTGGAAGGAGATAGGTTAGTGGGATAGAGGCTTAGATGACGAGAGTAGATGAGGGAACTGGAAATGGCTAAGGTGCTTCTCTAGGTTTCTTTACTGAGGAGGAAGATGGTGTCATTCAGTGAATTTGAGAATTGGGGAAGGAAGAACAAATGGGATGAAGAAAGGAATTCAGGACAGTCTGTACTCTACACTGAAGTTCAAACTGATAAGTCAAGTATGTAGCTGATCTGTGGAAGAGCCATTTTCATAATGGCTTTATTTCAAGCTTGTGTGAGAACAATATCCAAGCCTAACAGGTCTAGAGGATAGGATGGAGAAAGCACAATGGCAGAAAAGTTCTGGATTAGAGTATAATATCGCATCTGTTCCCTACCAGCCCCATGAATATCCAGATAGTTATGTGTTTGAGCTTTTAGAGAAAGGGAATGCAGGGAAAGGATTAAGGAGCTCTTTTAATGAAGGGCTTTGTAATATAAAGTGGGCACTGTATTAATTAGGGAAACATCAGCTGTTGTAACAAAATTTCAATTGTTTACTACACAAGAAGTTTAGTTCTTGCTCAAATACCAATGTGAGTGTTCCTGGCTGGCAGATGGCCTTTTATGCAGTAATTCAAGGAATCATGCTCCTTTCCTGTCCTGACTTTGCCATTCTCCCCAGTACCTTGAAGTCTTTTGATCCAGCTGGCAGATAGAGTGCAACAACCATTTCTTAATTATCTTGGCAAACACTGGTCATATGGCCCTACCTAGATGCAGGGGTTGTGGTGAGAAATTTAATCCTTGGTGGGCAGTTGCTTCCTAGCAATAAAAACATACTATGGGAAGAAATGCATGAATAGCTGGTATATAGTTTGCCATTTCTTCACACAGGCACATAAAGCAGGTTCTCAAGTGATTAACTATGACATCAGTGAGAACATAGGAGAACTTTCTCCATTTCTACCTGAAATGTGACATCAGTCTTAGCACCATGAAGGCTCCAGTACTTTCTGGCATTTCCTCTTGGGGCAGCAGCAGAGATGATGATGCTTGATTAGAGACAGTTGTTCTGTGGACAAGCAGGTAACAAAGCAGATGCTTATGGGTAGGGGAAGTCTGCTTTTTTAAAAAAAAAAGAAAAAACCCACAAGGTATCTCTAGAAGACTTTCAGCAACATTAGAAAGGAATTTCAATGGAGAATGAAGCCTTGTGCAAACATCTAGGGTAATGGCCAAATGAAAAATAGGCTATTAATGTAACTCTTCCATATGTATTTACAGGGTTAGTGTGAGGGAGGGACTTGGATTATCAGTTTCAGACACAGTGAGCTTCAAGTGCCCATGGAACATCCAGGTAGTAATATGTAAGTTACAGAAGACACACATCGCATGAGACAGTTCTGAACTAAAGACAGAAATTAGGAGTCACAAAGGCATAAGCTGATGTCAAAGGGAGTAAATGATCATGAAGGTATAGAGTTAAAAAAAGAGAATTTTATGTTTCACTTAGTTTTTAATTTTTATTTTTAAATATCAAAAAAGAATTTTGAATTCATCAGCTTTTGGTTCTAAAAATCTGTATTACCAGCAGTACCTATAATATATGTGCAATACAACCAAAAACAAATCTGCACTATCACTGACAGATCATGTACTAATCTATTAACAAACAGTGCTTTTGACCACGTTGTCCACTTGCAAATACTCATAGTTAGTATACTGCAGCAGATAAATGCTAGCTTCATGTCTTACTGACATTCCTTTAAAATGTTTTTTGAAGGACTCATGAGTTTTGCAACTCACAAAGCACACAGCTGGACCTTACTACTAAGAATGCATTTAACTAAAATCTCTGCTAGCAATTTTTTCCAAAGTAAAACTAAACATGATGTTGTAGAAGATGTGAAGAAGGTTGAAAGTAAATTATTCAGTAAGACATTTAAAAAAATGTTAATGCACATACTGGTGGGAAAATAAAATAGGAGTGAATTATATGGAAGCTCAGTAGTTCAGCTAAAACATTAATTTTGATATTAAACTGGTAGGAATATTCAGAGATTTCCTTCAATTCTTAGCAGAAGTCCATACTGCCATTAAAATAGATGTGCTTTGATTGTTGAAATAAACATCATACCAAGAAGATGAAAGCATTTTCAAAATCAAGAAAGAAATGTCGGAACTGTCTACAAAGCTAAATTATTTTCACACTTCAACAACTGCACCTGGTGCTCCACTCACTAGTAAGTAAAAAGAATAAGAAGTAACTAGGATTCAACTCCAGCTGGGTTTGGATATCATTAACTAAAATCGAATGCAGCAGCTGTTTAAAAATTGGGAATTAGCAGTGCTGAAAACTTGCTATTATTTTACTGGAGTTGGAGATGCATCATATTCTAGAGCAGTGGTTCTCAAATTGAGCATGCATCAGAATCACTTGGAGCATTTGTTAAAATACAAATTCCTGCCTTCGCACATTGTCTAGCTACTAATTCCAAGGACTAAGAATTTGCCAATCAAGTTCTCAATGTTGATATGATGGTCCAGGAACACTTTGAGAATCAGTGTTCTAGAGGGCATTTCTGTTGGCTTATTAAGAAGACAGAGAATATTATCTTTTCCATGTAACTAATTAATTTGTACCCCATTAATTTGGAATTTTAGATATAGCTTAGATCTGTGAAAAACAACTTAATGGTATAAACTAGTTGTGAGGGTATTCTGGTCATCATATCCATTATCCTTTAACTTATGGCACTGATTCTACTGGGCTAATTGGATTTCCCATCTTCCTCACTGCTCCCCAACAACCACTAGGTCTCCTAAGGCTAATCAATTAGTTCCTCCTTAAAGGATGCTGAAACCATCATTATGGAAAGCACAAGTGAAATGTTTACATTGTTCTTGGGCCTAAACTGTAACAAAACCCTTTGAAAATGCAACATTAATTAATTCTAAATGATGGTCATTGCCCCACACCCTTTTAAACTGAAACTATTTTGGGGATACAACCAATAATTCAAGAACCATGTTAAAGATATTCATCTTGGAACGTTCTCCTATATATGAAGAAATTCTGATTAAACTACAATTTCCAGTCCTGGCTTACTAGTTAAAAACTGAACTTCAAGTACACTACCCATTGTTAAGACTAAAAAAGTGAGTTAAAAAAAATTTTGTTTGAGACAGGCTCTCGTTCTTTCACCCAGCCTTCAGTGCAGGGGCATGATTAGGACTGAGTGCAGCCTCGACCTCCCAGGCTCAAGTGATCCTCTCACCTCAGCCTCCGGAGTAGCTGGGACTACAGGCATGTGCTACTATGTCTGGCTAATTTTTGTATTTTTTGTAGATACAGGGTTTCACCATGTTGCCCAGGCTGATCTCAAACTCCTAATCTCAGGTGATCAGCCCACCTCAGCCTCCCAAGATGCTGGGATTACAGGCATAAACCATCGCACCTGGCCTAATACTTTTTATATCCTTACAGCTTTGTATCTTCTGAGAAACCGTTACAGCTTTTCAGTTGAATCTGTATTTTTAATGAATCTTTAAAAATTAGTCACAGGTATTAGTATTCTAAAGATGTTCTTTTTTAAACATCAATTTCCAAAAACTGTCTTCCTTTGTATTTGTCTTGTGTAACAAATAAGAACCATTATTTAGCATCCTGTAAACTACAATTCTTTACTAGTGACACTTAAACATGCCCACAATGCAATAATTGATATTCTTAATAATGACCAGTAAAATGCTGAACAGTTGTATCAACTGACAAAAACTAATGCTTGACCATAATTTGAGTTTTAATTGTTTTACTGTATTGTAATTATATAAAACAAATGTAAGGAAAAAAATTCTCAAGTAGAATATTCTTTATCTTGCAGACAACCAAACATTTACTATAGAACAGTCATTTTAATATCTACTTTAAAATAATTTGTTGATCTTTACGTACCCTAATTAGCTTTTAAACCCCATTAATTTTTTGGCTTATTTTCCTATGCCAGAAATAAAATTACGATCATTATGAAAATGTATGGGTTGATAAAATTAATGGGGATGAGGCAAAGTAACTCAAAACTGTTTGTTCTATTTTGAGTTACTCTGCCTCATCCCCATTAATCTATTTGAATCAGGTTAACATAAATTTAAATACTCTAATTGAACACTGGAACCAATCAAACTATGGAAACTGAAAAAAATCATGTAGAATTAATGTGACTTGTTGGGGGAGGACAGCATAACTTTTTTAAAAGCTACTTCTTTCTCTGAAAGAAAGGTGAAGACCATTATTACCCAGCATACAGAAGACACACACAATTTGCTTAATAAAAATAACACAGCATACTAAATTAAACCATATGGAAGGCAGAGTTCTTCACTCCACAATCCAAGAAAGGTTAAAAGGAAGTGAAGGTTTGATGTGATTTGATCTCTACTAACCTAACAATGTTACACATAGCACAGTCAAAGCTAAAGCTCCATACATGTCAACACTGTTTAGTACAGTATTCTAGGTTTATCACACCTAACTAATCCTCAGAGGTTTTTTCCTCTAATGGTGCCAAGACTGTGTAGGAGAGAGAGGAAAGTGGCAGAAAAGTCAGAGATTAAAGTGGTCAGACAACCAGAGCAGGACCATGATTTCTAAGCCTAGAGTAATCTAAGAATCATATGGAAAGTTACATTATCTTAAAATAGACTACAGGGTACGACGAATTCCGTAGGACTGAGGAATCTGTATTTTTAAAAAGCTCCCAAGGTGATATAAGAGCAGGTGGTCTAAAATCGATAACAAACAGAAGACATTAGAAAACAACACTGGAGTCAACATTCATTGACTCTGGCTTGTGACCCTGTGGGTACCATTCTCCATTTTACACTTTTATAGCTAAAATATTACAGAAGGAGTCTCTGAAGCATAATCTCTCATCTTTAAAGCCCATTTTATTTCTAATGTAGTCCCAGTTTATTTCCCAATTTTGGCTGTTTTTGGTGGCCTAAGATATCCTAGAAATAAGTCTAAACAAAACAAAGTTCAAAAAATAAAGAAAATTGAAATTTTAGGAATAGGTTACTTGATGGGCTCTATCAAATTATTCAAATTCTTAAATCTTAATTTATAATTACTAAAATTTATATTTGTACATTAAAAGATCACGTACTAATGATCTAGACCCATACACACCATACACACCACAGAAAAGGCAGAGATTGTCAGACTAGACAAAAAAGCAAGATTCTACTATCTACTGACCACTAGAAAACCGCTTCAAATGAGAGAAACATTAAATAACTTAAAAGATAAAGGATAAAAAAGATATATCATGTTATCACAAATCAAAAAAAAATCTGGTGTGGCCATATTAATGACAAATAGATTTCAGAGTAAAGAATATTGACAAAGATAAAAAGGATAATTTCATAATGATAAAGGGGTCGATTTATCAAAAAGACATTACAATATTTAACACTTTTGTACCTTTATAAGAAAGTTTTTAAAACATATGAATTAAAAACTCACAGGAAAAATAGACAAATCTGTAAGTATAATCAAAGATTTCACCACCATGCTCGCGATAACTGATAGAAGTAGACAGAAAATCACTAAGATACAGGAAATTTGAATATCATCAATTAATTAGCCAAGTGGCATTTAGAGAACAGGATGCAGATATACATTCTTTTCAAGTGTACATGGAACATTTAACAAGACAGACCATATTCTCAGTCATAAAACAAAGTTCAAAATATTTGAAAGTACTAAAATCATACAAAGTATGTTCTCTGACTAAAACAGAAATTTAAAGTAACAGAAAAGACATATGAAATGTCCACAAATACTTGGACTAAATAACACACTTCAAGTAACCCACAGGACAAAGAAAAAAACAAAAAGGAAAGTAGGAAAATAGTCTGAACCTAATAAAACCAAAACATCAAAACTGTGAGATGTAACTGAAGCAGTGTTTTAAGGGAAACATATAACATTACATGATCATATTAGAAAAGAAGACAGGTCTAATATCAATGACCTAAACCACAGCTAGTTCTTTGTGCCCCCCGCCAAACAAAATCAATAAAACGGACAAACTTCTAGCCAGACAAATAAGAAAAAAAGAGAAGATACAAATTATCAATATCAGAAATGACAAAGGAGAGATTACTACAGATAATAAAGCAATATTATACTGTAGCCAATAAATTTGATAACCAATTGCTAAATTCCTTGGAACACAAAATTAACAAAGCTCACAGGCAGCTAAACAGAATAACCTTTTAAACATGTTAAATGTATAGATAAAAAAAACCTTTGCACAATAAACAAAAACAAACCTTTCTCACAGATAAACAAAAGGCCCAAGTGGCTATATTAGAAAATTCTACCAAACAAGAAAAATACCAACACCAAAAATACCAACACAAGAAAACATCAACACAAACTCCTGAAGAAAACTGAAAAGGAGAAAACACTTTCCAATTGAGTCTCTGAAGCCAGCTTTTGATATCAAAATCAGACATGAAATCCCTTATAAACACAGAGGCAAAAATTAACAAAATTTAGTGAAATGAAAGGACAATCATCATACCTATGTAGTTTATCCCAAGGATACAGATTGATTTAACATGCAAAAGTCAATGTAACTTATCCTATTAATAAGCTAAAGACCGTGTATTCATCTTAATACATGCACATAAACAAAATCCAACATCAACTCATGATAAAAATCTCAGCAAACTGGGAATAGAAGAGAACTTCCTTCAACTAATAAAAGGATATCTGTAAAAAAATGTTCAGCTGGTATCATACTTTACTGAAAGACAGACTGGATAGTTTCACCCCAAGACCGTGAATGAGGCAAGGCGTCCACCCTCACCAGTTTTATACAACACTGTCCTGGAGGCTCTACCCTGTTTAATAAGGCAAGAAAAAGAAAGGCACACAGATTAGAGAGCAGTAAGTAAAACTGCCTTTTGTCACACACAGCATGACTGACTGTGTAGAAATTCCTAAAGAATCTATCAAAAAAGCTACAAGAATTAATGAGTTCAGCAAGGCTGCAGGATACAAAAATCAATATACCTAAATCAACTGTATATTACTAACAACAGATAATTAAATTCACACTTTAAAATATCATGTAAAATAGCAGAAATATATATATATATCTGCAATAAGATGTACAAGAGCATACAGTAAATATTATAAAACACTGTTGAGAAAAATTAAATAAGATCTAAATAGATATGCCACATTCATGATTAATAAAAGACTATTGTCAATTCTCCCAAAATTTATATAAAGATGCCATGCAATCCCAATAAAAATCCCAGAACGCTTTTTGGTATGAATTGATCAACTAATTCTAAAATTTTTATGGAAATGCAAAGAATTTGGAATAGGCAAAAAAAAAAATTAAAAATTAAAAATTAAAAAAAATTAGGCCAGGCGAGGTGGCTCACGCTTGTAATCCCAACACTTTGGGAGGCCAAGGCAGGCAGATCACGAGGTCAGGAGTTCAAGACCAGCCTGTCCAATATGATGAAAGCCTGCTTCTACCAAAAAATACAAAAATCAGCCTGGTATGGTGGCACACGCCTATAGTCCCAGCTACTCAGGAGGCTGAGGCAGGAGAATCGCTTGAACCTATGAGGCAGAGGTTGCAGTGAGCCAAGATCATGCCACTGCACTTCAGCCTGGGTGATAGAGTGAGATTCCATCTCAAAAAAACAAAACAAAAACAAAACAAAAAAAGAAAAAGAAAAACATTGGAAGGATTTACACTACCTTATCTCAAGACTTGTTATCAAGTTATAGTAATCAAGACACTATGGTACCAGCATAAAAACAGACATTTGGATCAATGAAACAGAATAGTGAATCCAGAAATATAACTATGCAAATATGTTCAATGGATTTTAGAAAAACTTGGTAAGATAATTCAACAAATAGTATGGGAACAACTGGACAGCCATTTTTTTAAAAGGGAATCTTCATTCTTTCTTCATTCTTATTTTACATCATATACAAAAATGAATTTAAAATGAATCACAGACCTAAATTTAAGAGCTAAAATTATAAAACTTCTAGAAGAAACAATTCTAGTAATTTTAGGTTTGGCAAAGATTTCTTAAATATGACACAGTAAACAAGAAATACAAAAACAAACATCAATATAGTTGACTTCACTGAAATTAAAAGATACAGAAAAGAAAAGGAAAGCCACATAAAGAAAAAAAAATTTGTGAAATGTATAGCCAACAAAAGATTTGTATCATATCAGTAAAAAATGTGTATCTTACAACCTAATAAGAACATAGCTAGTCCATTTTTTAAAATTAACTAAAGATTTGGACATTTCCCCCAAAAAAGAGATATGCAGATAAGAAGATGAAAGATGTTCATTATTAGAGAAAATAAAAGTAAAACTACAATGAGATACCACAAGCTTGCAAGAATGGCTAAAATTAGACTGGTCAGACCAAGACTTGTCAAGAATGTGGAGTAACTGGAATTCTCATGAACTGCTAATAAGAATATAAAATGAGACAACCATTATGGAAAACAGTTGGACAATTTCTTAAGTTAAACATGTAGCAGTGGTTCATGCCAGTAATGACAGCACTTTGGGAGGCTGAGGCAGGTGGATCATCACACACTGAGGTCAGGAGTTTGAGACCAGCCGGGAAAACATAGTGAAACCCCGACTCTACTAAAAATACAAAAATCAGATGGGTGTGGTGGCAGGTGACTATAATCCCAGCTGAAGAGACTGAGTCAGGAGAATCGCTTTAATCCAGGAGGTAGAAGATGCAGTGAGCCAAGATCGCACTCCAGCCTGGGTGACAAGAGTGAAACTTCGTCTCAAACAATAAGAAAGAAAGAAAAAGTTAAACATATATCTAACCATATAACCCAGCCATTCCACTCCTATTTATCCAAGAGAAAGAAAAGCATATATCCATACGTCTTATGCCAAAATGTTCATTCCACTTTTATTTTCAATAGGCCCAAGTGGGAAGGAACTCACATGTCCCCCTGAGATACACAGATATTCTATGAGACCAAGTCTTCCTTTTTAAGGTTAATAATCCGAACTTTTGACTTGACTCTTGCCTATGTGCCTGATTACAGGAATCATGCTCTGCTACTGCTAACATTCTATGAGCAGAAGGCTTAGATCTGCCAATGTATTCTTGAGGTTGTGGAAAGGCCACAGAACATAATTCTTCTCACTTCCTTCTACTACCTGTCCTCACCTGGACAAGTTATGCCTAGCCTGCAAAGCACCTTGGGTGAGTCAATGCCCTATGCCCCATGTACCACAAGCCCCCTGCAAAACCCAGTCACAAGAGTCTTCAGACTGGTTGAATAAAGACATCATTTAGAGATATAGGTACTTCAAAAATGGGCAGAATGGGCACAATAGAAGGAAAACTGATGCTTCTAAAAATATCACAGGAACTGAATGAGGCAAGAACCTAGGTCTTATTATCAACCAAAAATCCTCAGACTCAGACCTTGAAAGGCAAAAATCTCTGTTCTGAAGGGGGGAGAGAGAGAGGTGGAAATTCAGTCCTCAATTGTTGCTCAACTATATCAGAATAAGGAGGTATTATTTCTAATTTTCCCCAAACATGAGACTCTTGATTATTTCTTAAAATCTCTAAACTGTCCTCTATGGGGGAAAAATGCCTTTCAAGCATTTGCCTATGAACTTTTCCATTATTTTTCATTCCAAAGAAATCTGCTTGTTTTCTATTAATGTATCTATTAAAAGGAAACTACTTTTTTCCCTTCTTAATCTTCTTTCCTAATATAGTAAGAAGAGCAAAATCCAATCCCTCAGATTTTTTTAAAGCCTATAATGGAATTTTAAAATGCCACTACTGGGTATATACCCAAAGGATTATAAATCATTCTATTATAAAGACACATGCACACGTATGTTCATTGTGGTACTGTTTACAATAGCAAAGACCTGGAACCAACCCAAATGCACATCGATGATAGACTGGACAAGAAAAATGTGGCACATAAACACCATAGAATACTATGCAGCCATAAAAAATGATGAGTTTGTGTCCTTTGTAGGGACATGGATGAATCTAGAAACCATAATTCTCAGCAAACTGACACAAGAACAGAAAATCAAACACCACATGTTCTCACTCATAGGCAGGTGCTGAACAATGAGAACACATGGACACAGGGAGGGGAGCATCACACACTGAGGTCTGTTGTGGGGGGCAAGGGAGGGACGGCAGGAGGGGAGGGGAGGTCAGGGAGGGGAGGGGAGGTCAGGGAGGGATAATATGGGGGAGAAATGCCAGATGTAGGTGACAGGGGGATGGAGGCAGCAAACCACGTTGCCACGTATGTACCTATGCAACAATCTTGCATGATCTGCACATGTACCCCAGAACCTAAAGTACAATTTTTAAAATGCCACTAATAGACTACACAAATATAGACACTACTTGCATTGAATACTGTCACTCCATACACTGTCTAAAACTGTAAGAAACTTCCTTTTCAGCTACCATCTCTTGAGCAACTCCTATGCTTTGGCACCTAGTCTACAAACTTTATATATGGTACCTCATTTTAATCTTCTACCTACCTGTTGAATTAGTTACTACTGATCTAACTTTAAAGGTGAAGCAACTGAAGCTCTATGAGGTTAAAACCATAGCCAGTGCCACAGAGCCAGTAAGTGGTAAAAATTAGGATGTCACCCAGTTCTGATATTCATTGAACAGATGATTGAACTGATACAAGGATAAATAGATGACAGCTGTCCTGTATATTTAATGGCAGATAATAAAAATCCAGAAATTCATGAAGCAAGCAATAATAATAAGGTTATTATTATACTTCAACCTCTGCTGCATTCAGAGATGGATGCGTTAGATGTTCATTCCTATTCTTTTGCAGTGGGGCTGGAGTGCACCAGGACAGAACTCAACAGCTGAGGATCCCAATGAAACCGAGAGGATGAAAAGATAAGCAGAGGCCCACCAGGAAGCAAACTAACAGTCCAAAATAGCAGTGATACCTATGGTCCACACCCCATTCTTCCTGGTTCTTAGTGCACAATTGGTTATTTACAACATTACTGAGGTAGCACAGGCTAGTGGTTTAGAGGATCTCTTTCCAGAATTGCCAAGATACTTTGTAACTATCAGCAAGCCCTATTTCTGTCGCCATCCAACTGGCCAGAAATCCACCATAGGAAAGTCATGAATTTTGAAAACTAGAACCCTTACAATTATGAAAGGAGAGGTGCTTTATTATTAACCCACGTATCAATACCTTCCACATCAGTACAGGATCCAGCCAAAGTCGTCATTTGGCTCATGATTGTTTTTACTAATTTATTTTTTCCATATACATGGGAAATTTAAAAATGTTTTTCAATTGTATACAACAGAAATATATTAAAATTATAATTTTTTTAAAAAAAGGCAATATACTCAAGGCTTCAAATGTGAAAAGGTATGTAAAAAGTTTCACTGTCAGAATCCATTTTTTTTTAAAGTTTCTCTCTTGTTCTGTATCTATCTGCCCAATTCCCATCCTAGTAATCACTATCACTAGTTTTTGGTTCAGAGATCACTTCATGTATACATAAGTTAAAACAAATACTTATCTCATTTTAAAACAAATATTAGGACAATATGTACTTTTCTTTGTCTTGCCTTTTATCTTCAACATCTTCTATATCAAAATATATACTGTCCTTGTTCCTTTTTAAAGCAGTACAGTAATTTACAATATAAATGCAAATTCTAATTTTTGCAGGACTTCCCAGAATATCTGTCACATGCAACATGTTTAGCTTTAGTTTTATAATCCTTAATTTTATTGAACTTGAATTTCCATTTGACATTTAATTTTGAAAATGTTTTGTAACAGTACCCTAAATGTAATTGTTGAAATAATATACAACAGTTTAATGACTTACATGTATGTTCAGTTTCTAGCATGGTATCCCCAAACTCAAAATAAAATGTATGGACACAGTTAAATATGTCATGTGTTAAAATAATTATTTCAGGCCAAGCGCAGTGGCTCATGCCTGTAATCCCAGCACTTTGGGAGGCTGAGGTGGGTGGATCACGAGGAGTTCGAGACCAGCCTGGCCAATATGGTGAAACCCCATCTCTACTAAAAATACAAAAATTAGCCGGGCATGGTGGCATGGGCCTATAGTCCCAGCTCAGGAGGCTGAGGCAGAGGAATTGCTTCAACCTGGGAGAAGGAGGTTGCAGTGAGCCGAGATCACGCCACTGTACTCCAGCCTGAGCGACAGAGGGAGACTTCATCTCAAGAAAAAAAAATATTTCAGTGGTAGCTATGTGATAGACTTTGCCCATCTGTGCATCCATCCATTTATTTCACTACTTTCCTCAGTAGTTATAAGATTCATTACGAGACAACTGCTGATTGTTAAAAACACAGCATATTGTCATAGAACAGACCAAATCCACCTTGACCAAATAGATGGTTGTGACCTAACTAAATAAAGTTTGGTAAGTTTTAAAAACTGTAATATTAAGAAAGAATTTACAGTCATTTATGACTAAAAAAAGTATTGGTTAAAGTATAATCGACAATACGAAGATTTCCACTGTCACATGCCATGCAATCTTATTTCTTGCCACCTAATAGAAAAGCATTTGCTTGTGTGTGTAAGAAAATATGAAGAAAAATCTTGACAGATGAACTGCTCATAACTGCTAAAAACTGAACACAACCTAAAATCTCTAAGAGAGATATTATAGATATATGCTACATAGCAATTAAAAGAATGAACTAAGTCTGGAAGTATCAAGATGGCTAGATATCAGAATTACTGAGTGAAAAGATGCAAATTGTAGAATAATATATACACTATGATAACCATCTCTGCAAATAAAAAAAAATTTTTTAAGTTGTATGGTTACAACAAATATGAGTGAAAATACCAAAAAAGTACTAGGAACATACATACTCAATTTATAATAGGTTACTTATACAAGACAGAGGATCAGAATTGGAGATGGTGGTAAAAGAAATTTCAACTTTATTTGTAATATTCTATTTTTAAAGATATTATTGAAATAATTTTAGAAGTATAGCTAAATAGGCAAAAATATTAATGTTTGATAATTCTGAAAGATTAACCTTTGGACTTTTCTGTGATCTTTTAATTTCTAAAAATTAAAAAATATATATTTAAAAGGCCATTTATATACAGATTTATTGGACCATATAATTTTATAACTACAACCATGTAGAATAGAATAAATGAAAACATTTTAACTTGTGCTTTTGAACCACAGGATATACTAAGTAATTATAATAGTTAACCAACTCATAAACTCAGCAACTTTCAGTGGCTTTTCACATCACAGGGAGATAATTTTTAATTTTTGTAGCAAAACAGAACAAGATATGCAGAATTCACAATATTATTATTGTTATTATTTTTTTTTTTTGAGATGGGAGTTTCATTCTTTCTTGCCCAGGCTGGAGTGCAATGGCGAGATCTCAGCTCACAGCAACCTCCGCCTCCGAAGTTCAAGCAATTCTTCTGCCTTAGCCTCCTGAGTAGCTGGGATTACAGGCATGCACCACCATGCCCAGCTAATTTTGTATTTTTAGTAGAAATGGGTTTCACTATGTTCGCCAGGCTGGTCTTGAACTCCTGACCTCAGGTGAGCTGCCTGCCTCAGCCTCCCAAAGTGCTGGGATTACATATTAAACATTCATGTACTACTCTCACCACCAGAAGAAAAGCACATTTCAGTGAAAATAAAACAAAAGTTAGGAGCAGATAAATAAAATGTCAGCACCCATAAATGTGATATATTAGCAAAACAAATTAATTGATTTATAGTATTCATTTCATTAGAACAGGAAAAAGAACCCTAGCACCTTATTGCCTAACTAAGGTTTAATTTAACAAATACTGTTGGGAAATAAAGTGGCATATACAAGTAAATGTTCTAGATATTTGGAGCTTATCCTTTTAAGCATCAAAACTTTTCAGTTATCAATTTTGATGAAAATCTCTCAGAAAGGACATACTTCTCTCTGTTTTAAAATACATGTATTGAACATAACCAAGGTTTTCCTTGAAAATGCATGTGTCAGCATTCATTCATTCACTCAGCAAATTAAAACTGTCTTCAAAGAGCATTCAATCTTGACATTCTAAACTTGATATTAGTTTGGTCAAGGTAATTTTACAATTAGTACATCAACTGAATTAAAAATAAAATTCTATAAAATTGGAAACGTCTAAACACCTTTTTACTTCATTCCAGTATTATCTTTTATTTTTTTCCTAAATAAATATTCTAGCCAAGCTGGTACATCCCTATAACCTAGTCCATGTTTTCTCATCTTTGAGTCTTTGCTCAGTATTTATTTCACCTGGAATATCTTCCCTCCAATTGCTATCAAAAAACCTATTCATCCTTCAAAGCTCATTTCAAATCTCAACTATACCGTGAATGATATTTCTTACCTTCCCAATTAAATTAACCATGCTTAAAAGTATTTCCTCTTGCCTGAACAACCTGTTTTCTTAAACAACAGTACTGGGAGGTAAAGATTTACACAACAAACGTTAATTTATTTCAAATTAATGGGTCACACCTAGGATCCTTTCTTGTAAAATAAAACTAATATCAAACTTGCAAGGTTATTGTGGAATATATTATGTACAGAAGGTGTCTATATCAATGCTGGATACATAGTAGATGCATAAGAAATTGATAAATATTATGATCACTATAAGTGAAAAATCAAGTCAAGAAGCTACATACTAAATTATTATGATAACACATTCCCTCATGAGCATGTACAAACATCAGAAAATTTATGCCATGAACTATGTGACACTGCGCAGAAAAAAACAGTAACTTAGAGCAGGGCTCATTTATTTTTCCTGAGTACATGAAAAGTTTGAATCCTAAAGAATAATAAATTTTTCAAAAAAGGTATATTTAAAAAATAATTAGAAGTATTGCTTATAATACAGATAGGTTAAAAATTGTTCATGGGTTAATTAGTTCCTGTTGCTGCTGTAACAAATGACCAAAAATGACTAGCTCATAAAAATACAAATTTATTATCTTAAGAGTTCTAAAGGTCAGAAGTTCTAAAATCAAGGTGTCAGCTAGGTTATGTTTCTTCTGGAGGCTCCAGAAGAAAATCCATTCCTTAGAAGCCTTTTTTAGTTCCTGAAGGCCACCTGCATTCCTTGGCTCATGGCCTGAGCCTCCATCCTCCAGCTGTACAGTATCTTAAAATCTCTCTCTCACTAACACTCTGATTCTCTTGCCTCCCTCTTCTACGGACACTTGAGATGACACTGAGATGACACTGAGACTACCAATTGAGATAATCCAGGATAATCTCCCCATCTCAAGATCCTTAATTTAATCACACCTGCAAAGTCCTTTTTGCCATGTAAAGTGATGTATTCACAGGTTCTGGGGATTTAAGATGTAGACATATTTAAGGGACCATTATTTAGCTTAAAACAATGGGCATATGTGGCTCTTTCATTTCATAAAGATTACTAACCCTATATTCTTTGATTCAAAACTATTTTTTATTGTCTTTTAAAGGGGAAAGCTTCGTACATATATTTAACACTGTAACAGTTTCTTAACTGATAGAATTTGAAAGGCTTTGAAACCTCAAGATTCTTTCAAGATGTGATTCTCATTTCCTAGAGCCTCACTCTACTAGCTAGAGTACAATATTTGCATTTTCAAATGTAGTTCATTGAATGGTTGTACATTTATAACACAAGGGTAATTTTAGTAAATAATTTAAAATCTCATAGTGAAAAGAATTACTATAGCTTGAACAATAAAGTTATCAATTCATTGTTAATTTATTTTCTCCCCTCCAGAACCTGGGAAAACCACCCATAATAGTTACTCTGAAGACCACAGATCACAAAAGATTAAAGTGTGGTGGGTGAGGGGGAGCTTCAACTGCTGTTAAAATTATTCTCCAAGTATATACTGTAAATTTGCTATTCTCTTGTAATATTATATTTGCAATGTAAAAGAATTTACATTTTCATTTGTCATGGAATAATAATTTACTGTGACCTTCCTCATTGATATTTCAAAACCATTCTCACCATTGATTCTATTTTTGTTTGACAGTTTGAAACAAATTAAAGGATAGATGGTCAACTTATTTTTTAGACTTAACAAAGAACTATTACTACATTTTTGTATTTAAAAATTAATAATCATTGTATATTTACAAAATATTACTAATTAGACAATATGTTAGCTACTGTGTCTCAACTGCTAAACCAGCAAAACTGTCATTTTTCCATTCCTGTCTTTCATTAAGCTTGTCATTGCTCACAGTGGTAGTATACTGTTATTCACTATAAGGAATTATAAGTCAACAAAGTCAAAGTATTATGCTAACTAAAAAATTTACCACTTTAAAGCCAGGTGCGGTGGCTCATGCCTGTAATCCCAGCACTTTGGGAGGCTTAGGCGGGTGGATCACCTAAGGCTAGGAGTTCAAGACCAGCCTGGCCAACATGGTGAAACCCCATCTCTACTAAAAATATAAAAATGAGCTGGGTGTGGTGGCGGGCACCTGTAATCCCAGCTACTCGGGAGACTGACGAAGGAGAATCTCTTGAACCTGGGAGGCAGATGTTGCAGTGAGCTGAGATCATATCACTGCACTCCAGCCTGGGTGACAAGAGCCAAACTCCATCTCAAAAAAGGGAAGAAAGAAGAAAAGAAGGAAAGAAGAAGGAAAGGAAGGAAAGGAAGGAAGGGGAGGAAGGGAAGGAAGGGAAAGAAAGGAAGGAAGGAAGGAAGGAAGGGGTAAGAAAGAAGCTGGGTACACGGCTCACCCCTGTAATCCCAACACTTTGGGAGGCTGAGGCAGGTGGATCACCTGAAGTTGGGAGTTTGAAACCAGCCTGACCAACATGGTGAAACCGCGTCTCTACTTAAAAAAAAAAAAAAAAAAAAAATTAGCCAGTTGTGGTGGCACATGCCTGTAATCCCAGCTACTAGGGAGGCTGAGGCAGGACAATCGCTTGAACCCAGGAGGTGGAGGTTGCAGTGAGCCAAGATCACGTCATTGCACTCTAGCCTAGGCAATAAGAGCGAGACTCCACCTCAAAAAAACAAAAACAAAAACAAAAACAAAAATTACCACTTTAAATAAAAATTTACATAGAAGAATTAGAGAAAGAAGATAATTTCAGGTTCTTACTGTGGAGCTGCTGTGAAGGCATTTCATACACTGCACAGAATCTAAGTAATGCAGTTATTATGTGACATAGTCTTTGAACTCTAACAGAAATTCCATATTTCTTTCTAGCAAAGATTCTTCATTACCTATTACTTCTGAGCACCCAATGGGGTTCTTGGAGTTCATCCATTCTAGTTCACCAACTGTTTCAATAATCCCCTTGAGGAATATTTATGAATAAAATGGAAGCATTTCTAAAATATGCTGCAGTGGGGAAAGGTACAGATGGAAAAAGATTAGACATGAGTCAATAATTCCTGTAGTCTGCTGATATATATGTAGGGATCTATTTTACTATTCTACTTATGTATATTTTGAAAATATCCATAACAATTCATGAACATATATAACCTCAGGTTCTATAATTCATTAAAATATTTAAACAGTGGCATTTATCATTATTATTTTGTAATCTGGAGGACCATCATGATTGGAAGATGGGGTTTACAACACACTAAATGAATCAGGAAAAACCAAAGACTGAGAATGAGTCAGATGAAAGGGAAGAAAACTATTTTTGCAAATGACAGTAATCACAGATGGTCAAACTAAATCAGCTGTTCACCCAGAAAATCTGTGGAAGTCAACCCACCATAGAGCCTATTCAAAACTTTTAATTATACTGGTATTCCATATATACATTTCATAGTTCTTTTAGACCAACAATATCTGTTATTGGGCCTACCTTCACTGTCCAAATAATTAAAAAAAGAAAAATGCATTTTTACTAAAAACAAGAACTCAAGGTAGATAAATAAGCAGGACTAAGAATAAGAAAAATCCTTATTATATTGGAAATTAATCTCTGATAGTAAAGAGCTGTCACTGCCAATCTGGAACAATCTGTGAATACTTGTAAGCAAATAAATAATTTCCTATATTATATAAATGAAATCATAATACTTTCCATGTGAATTATCTTGCAGAATAGTGCTTACTGATTAACTGATACATTTAAGAACATTTCTTTTCTTTTTTTTTTCTTCAGCTACCACTGTTGAAGCCCTATTAAATATCACATGGATTTTTTTTACATTTTAAAACTGCTTTGCAATCACTTTAAATAATTAGCCATGCATAATTCAATTATCTCTCAAAACAATGAAGAAAGAATGGTGCATTGAAAGAGTAAATTATGCCATAAAATATTAGAGTCATACTATGGTGGTAGAATGAAACATTTTTCCATGCTAGAAGACTGATACCTAAACATTTCATTTTTTCTTTAAAAAATTGTCACTCCACATTTTAACCTTTCAAATTGTTCCATTTCCATTATCTAAATAACAACCTTCTGTTTATTATCATGTTCAGTAGTATTACAATAACACTCAAGATCAGCAAATTTTAAACAACCATATATTAAACATCCAGTCACAGAATTTAGGAACTAGTAAAGAACCCACAGAAGTGCCACTCCAACTGCTGGGCTGAGACCAAATAAGTGGCTTATACCAAAGTGTAAATTAAATTTACCATTTCCTTAATCAATAGTCTTGCTACCAAAAAAAGAATGCCAAGCAAACTAAATAGCACACTATCCTTTAGCTGATTTACATTCTGGCACAAGCTCCATGTGTACTTGAGGACTGGCAATAAACAGTTTGTATAATGGCAGCCAGTCTGAACCACACTCTGAGTAGCACTGTCTTATGGATCATCTAGACTAGTGGTTCTCAATGACAGCTCCCAACGTGAGAATCATTCAGAAAACTTTAGGAAACATGTAAATCTGTGTTTTGCCTCTAAAGACTCTGATTTAGTTGGTCTGGAACAGGGCTGGAGCAGAAGTATTTCCACGGATATAGGCCCATCCCATTTTGGAGATAAGAACACTGAGACTTAGCCAGGTGCACTGTCACACGCTTGAAATTCCAGAACTTTGGGAGGCTGAGGCAGGCAGATCGCTTGAGACCAGGAGTTCAAGACCAGCCTGGGCAATATGGCAAAACTCCGTCACCACAAAAAATACAAAATTAGCCAGGTGTGGTGGCATAAGCCTGTGGTCTCAGCTACTTAGGAGGCTGAGGTAAGAGGATCACTAAACTCCAGGAGATCGAAGCTGCAGTGAGCTGAGATCAGGCCACTGTACTCCAGCCTGGGCAACAGAGTAAGACTCTGTCTCAAAAGGAAACACAACACAATACTGAGTCTTAAAGAACCAAACCACTTAGTCTCAGTGTATAGAACCTGAGAATAAAACAACTGACTCTGTATAGTTTTGCTTTACATTGTACTCCATACATAAGATGAGTTAAAATTCTTACAGTCCCACTCTGTATTCAGGACACTGGAAGAATAGAAATACTTGTCTGTGAATTTTTTCTTTCTTACTATTGGAGTTAAGAGACAAAGTAGAAGGAAAATATTACATGGCCAAACTTAGATCAATTGAAGGATTAATCGTATCTCAATATACAAATAAATTTGTTACTTAGAAAAACTCCAGAAAGAACTATTACTAAGTCAAATACTCTGATTTCTTCAAAATACTGAATTAACTTCATGATTTTTATGTCGCGTGGAGAGGCGTGTGTGTGTGTGTGTGAGAATGAGACAGGGTCTCACTCTGTCACCCAGGTTAGAGTGCAGAGGCATGGTCATATCTCACTGTAACCCTGAAATCTGTAACCTCGAACTCAGGCTCAAGCAATCCTCCTTCCTCGGCCTCCCAAGTAGCTAGGACTACAGGCACATGCCACCACATCCAACTAATTTTTACATTTTTTTGTAAAGATAGGGTCTCCTATGTTGCCCAGCCTGGTCTTGAACTACTGGCCCAAGATATCTTCCAGTGGAAAGGTAAGTTTATTTTTACTATTGGAAAAGATTCTGTGAACATAAAAGCCAAATGAACTTTTGTATCTTTTTCTCCTAATTAAACGCTCATGGTAAAACAGTCAACCAGAACATCCTGGTCAATAATAAGAATGCGTTGGTTAACTAAGGACTCCAGGGCTTTGTAATTTTTTCAGCAAGTCCTACAAACTGGCAAAAACATAGAGGGAAGCAAGCTAAAATTAATATTTGTAAGAGCTAGAGTGTTTTGCTACTTCTGCATTTGAAAGGAAAACTATACACAAATTTGCTTTCATTTTTACTGAAATACCTTTCTTCTGGGCAAGAAACTAAAATAAGTAGCAAACATACTATAGAGTCATACTCAATTCTACTCCTAAGACCAACACACTTAAACATCGACTTTATCCATTTGTAAGTGTCCCTGAATATGTTTATTCACCTTCTGAAGCTTCAGCTTCCTCATCTGGATAAACTTTTCTCGTCATTTTCCCTACCATCATCCTCCTGTCCTGCTCTAGCTGAATTAGGTACCTCTTTTTTTTGTTCTTTAATGAAAAGGATTTATTTCTGTATATTTCACATAAGTCAAAACTCAGTATTGAATATTAATTTTCCCACAGGAAAAAGAAACTGTAAGTGACATGGTGTGAGAGCACATAAATCTATAATCACTGCAACATTTTTGTTTTGCTGTTGCCTTTTCTCAGCTTTATCATTAATATTTTGTACAATTTTGACTCTCAAGTTAACATCAATTGCTTAGTTTTCTTCAGGAGGATTTACCATAGTAACTTCTTCCCCAAAGTTACTGACCTCTGGGACCATGTTTTTCAGCATTACTATTGACACACTACTGAATGACATTAAGAAAAGATACAAAGACTTAAAAGTCAAACAAATGTTTAGAATAACAGTACAATAGTAATAGAAACCATCTGTAGAAATTCTAATGCAAAAAAAAGTGTCACATGAAAGTGTCACATGACACTATCAAAAGAAGGTGTTTTCTTTGTTGTTGTTGTTGTTTTTTCTTTTTGTGTTAGAGAGTTTCACTCTCATTGCCCAGGATGGAGTGCAATGGCATGGTCTCGGCTTACTGCAACCTCTACCTCCCAAGTGATTCTCCTGCCTCAGCCTCTCAAGTAGCTGGGAGGCATGTGCCACCACACCCGGCTAATTTTTGGTATTTTTAGTAAAGACAGCGTTTCTCCATGTTGGTCAGGCTGGTCTCTAACTCCTGACATCAGGTGATCCACCCACCTCAGCCTCCCAAAGTGCTGAGATTACAGGTGTGATCCACTGTGCCTGGCCAGAAGGTGGTTCTTTTTAGTGGACCGTTAAAACATTGCAACTATGTGGCAAAAGCGCCCATACATGGTTTATGACTCACATAATATTTTCTTTAGTCTGATAATGTACTAAATTATATTAGGTAGAATTCCTAATACTAAATCATCCCTCCATTCCAGGGATAAATGCTAATTTTTCCTGATTTATTATTTTAAAACATTGCTGGATTTGATTTGCTAATATTTATATAACTATTTATTAAAATATTAAGATAAAAACATAACACTTGGGAAAGTTGGTTCCTCATGTCTTAGTACATCCAGTCATTTCAACCAGAAATAGAATACTAGGGCAAATTTTGCTTCACTACCTTTGTATAAAATAGGCTCTGATTTCAGTAGAGATTAAAAACAAAACCAAAATCACAAACCATACTTTTTAGAGGAAACTTATTTTCAGTATAAATATAATAAAAGAACAGTGGCAATAAATTTCAAAAAAAAATTAGCTTTTCTGTTTTCACACTAGTCATTTCCTATAATCCTTTTCAACTATCCAGTATCCACTCTTTAGAAATTCCTTTAGGAATATGTTGCTATTCTCCCAAAATTTAGAGTTTACAAAAATGTGTGTACACATGTGTCCAACACATGGTATATACCCATTGTAAAAATATCCAAAATAAGGTTTTAATCCACTTTCTAATTTTCTACAGTTTATTCAGTGTGGTAAATAAAACAATGTTGTCAGTTTCATGTGGAAAAACAGCGAGAAAAGCTCTTTTAAAAAAATGTCCTCAATTGGCTATGTCAGCCACAAAAGGGAAAATGGTGCTGTTTGCTGGGATACTCTTCAATGGGTACCCAAATTATTAGTTTTTTAAACAATGAAACTATTTTCTTCTCCCAGTAAAGTCTTTTACAAACTAAGTAAAAAACAAAAATTATTTGAAGAGTGATTGGAAGACAAGCAGGCTTCTCCCCTGGCTCTGAGTTGGCCTTGAGTCACCTTTGTGAGGATCTGAGGTTTCTTGGCACACAGTTTAGAAATCGTGGCCCAGATATACCTCAGATGGGAGTCTCAATTTTGAGTTCTCCTGACATGAAAATCATGTGTCTAGTAGAGTATGTGAAATAGTAGAGTAAGTGAAATAATCTACTTAAAGTAGTTACCCTCTATTGTTAGGCCAGGACTTGGTTTAACCTTTAAAAGAAACCTTATGACAAACCTGGGGGACAGGGAAGGGAGGCAACAATTAATACCAGAAGATAAATCCAGATACAATCTAACGCAGCATTTCTTAACATTTTAAAAATCTATGTTCCAGCCGGGAGTGTTGGCTCATGCCTGTAATCCCAAGGTGGAGGCCAAGGTGGGCAGATCACTTCAGATTAGGAGTTCAAGACTAGCCTGGCCAATATGATGAAACCCTGTCTCTACTAAAAATACAAAAATTAGCCAGGTATGGTGGCCCATGCCTGTTGTCCCAGCTACTCAGGAGACTGAGGCACAAGAATCTCTTGAAATTAGGAGGCAGAGGTTGCAGCAAGCCACTGCATTCCAGTCTGGGTGACCGAGTGAGACCATGTCTCAAAAAACGAAAAAAAATCTATGTCCATTCTGATAAATATAAGTCTTTTTTTGCCACCCTTCTCAGTTGAGAATCTGTAACTACTCACCTCCACCAGTTATCAAACCTTACTCATGTGGACTGTATTACAAAACACCATCTTTTTAATTTCCATTTTCCCAGTATAAAATTATGTGATGTTAAATATGCTTTTTCAAACCAATCACCACCTATTTTGATCTACCACTAGTTGAGGAAGAATAATTTGAGCTCTACATGCTATGAGTTCTCATTCAGATTTCTAAAATAATGCATTTCTCCTTCCTATAATTTTAAAACATGTTGTCCACTGTATGCTTCCTTCCCACTAATATTGTTGGTAAAATAATTATAGTGCTTACCTCATGAAACTCAAAGACAGTGAATAAGTTAGGGCATGAAAGCACAGTAGTTTCATTATGCAATTGACTTTATTTGATAAAAAGAAAGTGGATACCAAATAGGGTACGGAAGCCACTCATAAGAAAAGGTAACAGTTGGACAAAGAAGGGAGCTGCACAGTGCTTAAAAAATGACACTGCTGTTCTAATGGTATTTCAAAACCAGCCATCTGTACTACTCTCAACTACTGTTAACTAACTTAGTCATATTTACAGGTAATTAAAAACATGAAGAAATTGTTTCTATACATATATCAGTCTGCTTCAGACTATTACCAACATGTATTACATTGTTATGAAGGGTTCATTATGATTAACATAAATCAGAAAAACAAGCTGACTTTAAATTTCACTATTAAAATCAATATGTTGTAGCTGGGCGCAGTGGCTCACATTTGTAATCCTAGCGCTTCGGGAGGCTGAGGTGGGAGATTCACCTGAGGTTGGGAACTCGAGACCAGCCTGACCAACGTGGAAAAACCCCATCTCTACAAAAAATACAAAATCAGCTGGGCGTGGTGGCATGCCTGTAATCCCAGCTACTCGGAAGGCTAAGGCAAGAGAATCACTTGAACCCGGGAAGTAGAGGTTGCAGTGAGCTAAGATCACACCATTGCACTCCAGCCTGGGAAGCAAGAGTGAAATTTGGTCTCAAAAAATAAAAATAAAAAAATAAAATCAATATGTTAATGAATGGACCCCCTTAAAATTTAGGATATTTTAATTAAGTTTTTTCCTCCCATCAATAGTGCTCATAATCAAGTTTTCTGATATTTATATTTAATATCTTCTTTTCTTAAGCTGGTAATTGAAGACCCTAGTTTTATGCTGCCATTCATTCAGAGGCTGTAATACAGGCTTCACACATCTAAAGTTGCAAAATAGCAGCAAAAATTCTACCTGTGGAATGCCACTGCAGTTAAGACATACAATTTAAACCTTGTAACTAATGAGATGAAAGAAAACATCAAAAAGAATTCCTATTAAGAAACTTTGCCAACGTATCCTGTTTTCATAATTAGACATTTCCTATTTAACAGAAGTTATAACCAAACTATACATTTTTAATAATTTTATAAAATGCTCAGAATATTTAATAATGTAAAACCTTATCTCTCAAAATTTTTAAAGGTATTAAGATTACATACATTTATTTAACTTCTATAAATCACTACAGTGCTGTGTGTGTGACATAAGTCACCTAATGCCTACACTCAGACAAAAGAAAAGATGTTTTAAAAATATGCTCATACCATATTTTTACCAAGGTTGCAGGTTAAAGCATGCTCTTAGAACAATTACAAGTATTCCTCATTAGAACCCATGAACATATCTCAGTGAAAGCAGGGGTCAATAAACATTGGTGACTGCACGTGGAACTATATAACTACCACAAATAGAATGAATATATCTAGTTGTAACACAGCTGTGGGGATGTCTTGGTTATATCTGCACATTGCTGTGAATACCAGTATCTTTTTAAAAAATAATTTGCAAAAATACTGAACTATTTTTAATCAAAAATACAGTTGCAATATATTGGCTCACTTTTGCAAAGGAGAATAAGAACGTATCTTTTTTTAACACAGTATCTTTTAAATCATAGAAACAGCCTTATTTCTACAAGTCCACCCTGCTTTAACTGTGAGAAACTGAAACCATGCTATCAATTTTACTCAGCAACAATAAACGTATGACTGCAAATATTTCAGACTTAACTTTTAACTCATGTAACATTCTGCAAATCCTAATTACTGGAAGAATTACATATAATAAAGAAGGAAAAGGTTTCCTAGAGACTCGTGAAGGCTTATACCAAATTTTTAGCAAGAGTTGGGGGTTGTGGGGAGAAAAGCAAATTATGTGGAATTCTTAGTGAACTCAGTCATCCTTTATGAAAGGAACACATCTTAGACAAAAAAGGATTTTAAAATGCAAATTTTCTATGAAAAATATATAAATTTAGTGTTGAAATATAAGAGATATCCTCCACAAAGGTCTCTGTGCATTTCTCAAGCTACTGTGTCTTAACTCCAAATTTATCCTTTTATACTCTGCTCTGTGATCCTAGGTCTGGGGATCTGAAAACTACATTTCCCATTTGCCATCTGGCTTCCTGCTAGGTTCTGCCAATAAGGAACACTAGAGGGAGACTAGAAAGCATGACAAACGTGTTCCCTGTTCACTTGATATTCCTGTTAGTGTCCTGTAAGCAACAATGCTTTGCCCTTGGCAGCAACTGTTGGTTGGAGGCTCAAGTTTCATCCTAATTCTTTAGAGTTAGCAACAGACACCAGGTAGCACCATCTCCTCAGGTCTTTGAGTCCCTGTCTGCAGGTCCCCTACTCCTCTTTATTTCTCCAGTTCCAGAAGTGTTTGTTAGCTGCTTTCAGCAGTTACCACTCAGTTACCTCTAAGCTCTCATATTTGCTCATTCAATCCTCTGACACCTACGTAACCAATTATCTATGTTATAGTCCCTCACTGAAATGCATAGTGAATTTGTTTTACTGAAGAAACCATGGCTGTTAAATTATGTACTGTGGTATTTGTAGCTACTACCTACTTGACTTTAGATAACTAAATGTAAATCATCTTTTAATAATTAAAACATACATTAAACATGATTGGTAAATTATAAAGGCATTTAATAAACAATTTCTCACAATTTAAAATTATATTTTTGGTATAACATAATTGAAATACAGATGTACAAATGTTTCTTACTTAAAATAGGTAAAATAAAACTTAAGAAATATCAGGTTGAAAAAGGACCTTAGAAACCAAATACTATATACCTTCTATATAAAAAAGTATTCCTATTTCAATGGCAATTGTCACCATTTATTGAGAGCCTAACATAACATGATATAGGGTATTTTACCTTTTCTCAATCCTCATAGCAATCCCATGAGATACACTTAATTACCCCCATTTCATAGTTAAGGAAATTTAAAAGGTTAGGTTTCTTGCCCAAGGTCACAATAGTCCCTAAGTGGCACAGCACTCAAATCTAGATGATTCTTAAAAATGACTGATCTCTCCATTTCACCATGCTTCCTCCTTTCATTAATCCTGATAGCAATCTCTGCATAACTGCCAGCAAAAGTCTTTATGACACTACTCTTTAAATTGTTAATAGCTACTAGTAAGCTCTTATATTCAGCTGAAATCTGTCTCCCTGCATCTTCTACATCCGTAAGTCTTATTTTTGTCCCTTGGAGAAACACAGAAGTTAAATAATGCCTCCTAATGCCAACTCTGCTCTTTGTCCTGTTAGCCCTTTCTCCAATGGCTCTTCATAGAAATGTCCCAGTAGCATGACCTCAAAAGATATATTTAAATCAAAATCTGAAAATGCAATAACGTTCTAAGCATAAGAACAAAAGTCACTCCTTGAAAAAAAATTGTAATACAAATGATACCTTAGTGATTGAATAATCCTCAATTTTATGTTTAGAATTATGTTTATCAAATTTTCTTAGAGACATGAATGTTAAAACACATTCATCTATCCCATTCAATATAACCTTACCATGCATCTAATATATGCTACCTGTTCAAGAGAGAGTGATAAATAAGACACAGGTCTTGTCCTCAAGGAACTCAAAGTCTGGCATATCAAGATATTAGCATATGCTTCAGTTTTAATCTGTTCAGAGATACAGAAGGATATATTACATTTTTGTGCCAGTGATAGCATGCTATACATACTATTCTTTTTTTTTTTTTTTTTTTTTTTTAGATTGAGTCTCACTGTCACCCATGTTAGAGTGAAGTGGCGTGATCTTGGCTCACCGCAACTTCCGCCTCCCACGTTCAGGTGATTCTCCTGCCTCAGCTTCCCCAGTAGCTGGGACTACAGGCACCTGCCACCACACCCAGCTAATTTTTGTATTTTTAGTAGAGACGGGGTTTCGCCATGTTTGCCAGGTTGGTCTCAAACTCCTGACCTGTGATCCGCCCGCCTTGGCCTCTCAAAGTGCTGGGATTACAGGTATGAGCCACCGCGCCCAGCCTATACATACTATTCTATGATCTATGGATAGACATTTAGGATGCTTATGATCTTTTTTATCACTAAAAAACTTGCTGCAATGAATATCCTTGTAAATACATCATTTTGCATAAGTAGTTATTTATTTTTAGGATAACTAGAGTTTGTAGATTTTTAAAAGGGAACATACATTTAAATTTTTGTATATTTTTTCCAAATTATTCTCCATAAAAGTCATACCAACTAATCAGTTCTGCTATTACACTAACTTTGAAATCTGAATTTGTTACAACACTATTGACATACTGGGAACAATTTTAGCATAACAGAAATTTTGTATTTGTTTATGTTTGATTTTATCCTCAAGAAACTAGATTAAATGTAGAAAACTGTACCTAGCAAAACAAAGCAAGGTAGACATATACAAATCATACGTACTTCCAACATCCACCTCACCTTACGGAGGTGCAAGCTCCCGTGTGTCACAAGCCGCACCCATTCACATTTGCTGTTACAAGTTTCCAACCCATTTTGGATAACCTTTCTCCCACCAATTTACAATATGGAAGATTTTGTGTTCCATATCGAAGACATGCCAGACTTTGAGTTCCCTGAGGACAAGAACTATCCCTTGTTTATTATGGCACAACTGACTGTATTTCCTTTTAAAAGTACATCAATATGTCTGTTTTCCTATAACTGTGAAAACAGTGTGTTGGCAGCTTTTTAAATCTTATTAATATGATAGGTTAAGAAAGGTACCTAACTCACGAGGTGCAACCCTTCTAAGGCCCACTTCCACAAGCAAAGTTCAGGTCTTTCTGAAGGTAATGTACATGTTTATTGTATTTAGCCATTCATGTACTTAGCCATTTAACATGTATTTTTAAACTTGTGCTACAATTTTCATTAAGGTCTTTAATTTTCTGTGTCACTGATGAAATTTTTGAGTGTTGTGATCCTAATCTCATTTTTCTCACAAGCTCTGTATTTTTTATGGAGCAATTTTGCCTGGCACAGCTATTTTTAGGAACATATATGTTGAATTATGGCAGAACTGACTGTATTTGCTCATAACAATAAATGAATGTGTTTTCTCGTAACTGTAAAAACAGTGTGTTGGCAGCTTTTTAAATCTTATTAATATGATAGTTAAGAAAGGTACCTTATTAAGGGTCACCTTGCATTTTACTTGAATTTAATGTAACAAAAATTATCCTTAAAAAAAAATCCACATTTTTTCCACTTAATAACAGTCAATTATTTTTTTCAATTAAAATAATCTCTGTCAACACAGACCTACTGACATCACCCACTCTTTTAATTTTCCTTTCTGATCTCTCAAAATAATTTCGGGAATTCTGGGTCAAACAGTATACCTGATATCTCCATACATATAAATTATCTGAAAGTACAAAACTGTGTTACTTTCAGGTTCTTCTATGATCTTGCACAGCACACCACATATAAGTAGGAAATCATTTTCTAATTTGGCATAAAATAAATGAGAACAAAACTTTTGTTTGAAATACATAGTCAGAGTTGATGGATCTCTGAATATCATCAGTGGTATGAAATAACACTGTAAGCTGTGCATGGTGGCTCATGCCTATAATTTTAATACTTCGAGAGGCCAGGGCAGAAGGATCACTTGAGACCAGGAGTTTGACACCAGCCTAGGCAACAACGTGAGACCCTGTCTCTATAAAAAGGTAAACAATTAGCTGGGTGCACCTTAAGTTCCAGTTACTCAGGAGACTGAGGTGGGAGGATCCCTTGAGCCTGGAAATTCAAGGTTGTAGTGAGTAGTGATTGTGCCATCGCACTCCACCCTGGATGACAGAGTGAAATCTTGTCTCAAAATAAATAAATAACAACTACAACAACAATAATAATATTGTCAACTACCAACTGTCAGACGAGCCTTTAATTTTTGTTTGGAAAATGCAAATTTGACAAGCAAGCTGAGTAGCTGCTTTAAAAGGCTACACTTCTTTATTATCACAAAAAGGGATTTATGGAAGAACATGGAATGTTTGTAGGACCGACAAATACTGACTAGAGGGGGGAACTAATCAATACTGTATGGATTCTGAACAAGGTCTAAACTGTATACTTCTTGCAAATTCAAAATATATGGTGTGGGAAACATACCTGCAGGCCAAGTGGAATAGGCCTGCTGGCAATTTTTTGTATGTAATGGAAGAACATGATTGAAGGTGAATCAGTGAAAATCCTAAGGTAGACACCCTGCACTAAATTCCTTAAGTTACCTCTTAAGGGAAAAGATTCTAAATGGGAAAAGATGTGTAGCTGGGATACTAAGGAACTTGATAACTAAACGTAAAAGACAAAACTGATATATCTATAGAATGAGGGCTCAGAACTGCTTACGGTCATGGTTCATTTAGATGAGGGTTAAAGATCTTTTTATGTCCTGAATTGTATCTCCAACCCCCAATTCATATGCTGAAGTCTTAACCCCCAGTACCTCTGAATGTAACTATATTTGGAGACAAGGTCTTTCAAGGGTTAATTATATTCGCATTAAGAGAGGAGATTAAAACGCAGACATGCTCTGAGACTATGTGAAGACAGGGAGAAGATGATCTACAAGCCAAGGGAAGGGGTCTCAAAATAAATCAACCCTGCCAACACCTTGATCTCAAACTCCTAGCCTCCAGAACATCACAATATATATTTCTGTTTAAGCCATCCAGTCTGTTGTACTTTGCTATGGCAGCCCTCACAAACTAATACAGACCTAAAGAGAATGGTCTATAAAAATAATCAAATTAAGAAGGGTATCTAAAATTCATTGGAAACTCAGGAAATATAGTGCTTCTTTTGAGTTAAAAGTGCAGTAGAGCACTGATGTGGGAAAGTGTGGTTTTCCCCATTAGCTTCAGCCCTGCATGTACTAGAGTAGGAAGCATAAAAGTGAATGACCAAATAGTAGCTGATCAGACATAAGAATGAGAGGTGCATTTGTATCAGTGTAACAGAGGCAAACATACAATGTGAGAACTAAAAACTCTGGAATTACTAACACTTTATGACACTCCAGGAACCATCATTTTTATTTCCTTTCTTCTATACCTCAACTTTAGAGCCAAGAAGATTTTAAATGGCCAGAGTTCCTTGTGATAAAGGGATCTGTTTTTATTTAGTAAGTATTAACACTCTCAAAATAAAATTTAGCAAAATTTTACTGTCACATAATAAAAAGGCCAAAATAACATCTCCAGCTGTACTCCCAAACTCATATCATACAAAATAATAAGCAATACCCTCCATGCTAATAGAAACAAAAAATTTTAAGGTTATTCAAATGACTTATACAATAATCTCCCTGCCTGCTTGGCTTCCATTATTGGTACAGATATGAGCAAACTGACAGATTTCTATGGGAGTCAGAACAAATTTTTATTGTTGACAGCAACAAACACACTCTGTGGAGCAGATGCTGTCATCAAATTGTAGTATTATTCAGTTACTCTGCTTTGAAATTAAGTGAAGTACTTGTTTAAAAATGTTTTCTCATTAGAATGCACAATGATCATTTAAAATTCTATCTGCTATAATAGGATATTTCTATCACATTGCAATCTGGACTGTGCCATAAACACTATTGTACTTGAACAGATGGAAATCATAAAGTGATATTTAGCTACAGATTTCCTGTCATATAGTTTTGCAAACTGAAAGAGGAAAAATCAACATTAGCAACCAACTAAAAACAAAATACTATCTAGTAAGCTAAAGTGATGCTAATGTGACATAAGAATATAAATGCATTCAATTTAATTGTACTGTGGCTTTTGGGGGAAAAAGCAAATATTAAAAAGATATTTTACAAATTTAGTCAAGTTTATGATGGGGGCAGGGCCCAGAGAAGGAGTAATGTGAAAGACATCTACAACATACAAACTGTGACATTGCATGTAACAGTTTTAATGGATCAAGTGCTGTATGTCCTAGGAAACTCAATATTTGATAGTTAAGTCTCACTCTGTCGCCCAGGCTGGAGTGCAGTGGCACAATCTCAGCTCACTGCAACCTCTGCCTCGCAGGTTCAAGCAAGTCTCCTGCCTCAGCCTCCTTAGAAGCTAGGATTACAGGTGTGTGCCACCATACCCAGCTAATTTTTGTATTTTTAGCAGAGACAGGGTTTTACCATGTTGGCCAGGCTGATCTCGAACCCCTGACCTCATGATCTGCCCGCCTCAATCTCCCAAAGTGCTGGGATGACAGGTGTGAGCCACCACGCCTAGCCCACAGAGAGCTTTTTAACTCATCAACAGATGAATGTCTAATCTGTTAACCACATAAGACCACACTGGTGATTCATATATCTAAAATTCTTGGTTCTAAACTCACAGTTTTGAAAATTCAATACAGTCATCAAAACTAACATTATAGTGAAATATATTCCAGATGCATGTGCTCAAGAATGCCAATCTAAAGAAACATCATAATTTATATCATAGTAATTTATATACCTAAGATTCCATGCATCTTACAAACACACAATGTATCAGTCAACATTCAATTAGAAATTAGAAATCACACAGGAGTTTGAACAGGGAAAATTCAACATAAATAATTATTATTATAACTAAACAGAGTACTGGAGTAACCCAAGATTGGCTACTAAGAAGTAAAGAGAACTCTGTAACATAAAACAGCAGATATAATGTGCAGCCACCACCCTTAGGACTAAAATGGAGTGGCCAAGAAAGAATACCTACTATATCCCCAGACTGAGATCCAAATTTTGTTGGATATGGCTCACTGGATGGCAGAGATGCTGTAGTGCTGCATCAGCAGAACTTGCTGGAAATCTGTCCTCTAGACCATCATGAAAAGCTATTCGTTGGTGGTATCTCATTGGAAGCACTCCACTTTAAAACCACCCAGATGCCGGCTGCTAGGTGCTGCTGGTTGCCATGTACTACAGGAGCCAAACACTATTGCTACAAGCAGCAAAAGCAGCAAAATAATTCTGCTACAAAACTGCCTGGTGGGTGGATAGGGTATAGAGTCCCGTAGGAAGCTACTGGCTATTGGGTGCAGATGACCATTTTGCACTTTAGGAGCCAGGAAAGCTGCAAGCACTCAAAAACCAGTAAAGAAGTTCCCTGCCTCCTTTAATGGCATTGTGTCAGTAACCTCAACTGAAGTTAATATTGTGCCAGCTGGCAAAGGAAAAATATTTAAAGGATTCATCTCCATTTTCCCAGGGCAGTCAATGAGGGGTAAATAATGTTTTTTCTTTTTTTGTGGCTTTTATTTATCTTTGAAGGGTAAATACAGAGGTAAGAGTTAAATTATGAGTAGCACACTCAGCTAGAATTCCAAACTGCTATGTTTTACCTTGGGAAAGGGAAAATAAAGTTGTAAGTCAGTGAGTCAAGGATGAGAAAATCTTAGGTAAAATTAATTCCTTAAACCTCAATTTTCCTAGCTTTAAAATAAGGGAACAACCATTCATATTTAAGACACCTTTGTGGAGGACAGATGGGCAAAATACAAAATTTGAGTATTCTAATTTGGAGCCTGTTTTCCCTTGGAAACATAGGCTAAGCCAGAAGAAAGGGCACATATATCAAAAATCAAAAAGTATCAAATATGCAAATAACTATTTTTAACAAGTTTATTCTTGCTGAAACAAAAGACAAATGACTGTCCCCATTGTCTTCGGTTACCATGCCTATCAAGCATGATTAGCTAATACTTAGAACATTTCTCCTTGCTGTGTAGATATAACATAAGGTTATAATGGCTAGACGATGACATGTGATAAATATGAAGAAAATGGTAATTTTAAAAAGAGAGAGAGGCCGGGTGCGGTGGCTCACGCCTGTAATCCCAGCACTTTGGAAGGCCGAGGCAGGCACATCACCTGAGGTCAGAAGTTCAAGACCAGCCTGGTCAACATAATGAAACTCAGTCTCTATTAAAAATACAAAAATTAGCTGGGCATGGTGGTGCTCTCCTGTAGTCCCAGCTCCTTGAAAGTCTGAGCCAGGAGAATCACTTGAACCTGGGAGGCAGAAGTTGCAGTGAGCTGAGAGCGCACCACTGCACTCCAGCCTGGGCGACCGAGAGATTTCATCACCTCTTCAGCAAAAAAGAGAGAGAAAGAAAGAGAGAGAGAGAGAGACTGTTACACGAGACATAAATTTTGTTTTTCATTCCCTGCATTCTTAATTTTATAGCCTCAGCCTAGAAACCTCATTCACTCCCATGTTGATACCTAAATCTTCATTTCTAGGCTAATCTTTCCAAAATTCAAGAAACTTACGCATCTTAAAGTTAACGTATCATATGTAACAACCAAGTTCCTTTAAAAATGTCATAAAAATTGACCCCAAAAAGAAAGTGAAAACCTGGAAAAAACCCAATAACCCTTAAAGAAACTAAAATGACAGTCAAAAATCTCCACCATCCTATAGCAACTCACACTCTGTTCCAATAGGTATCAGGTCTAGAGCATATGGCCAAACAGAGCCAAAAGGTAGAATGCGGGCAGGGGTGAATGGCCTGCAGGCACTTGGTTGCTACATTCAATTTTGTGTGATTTATGTACAGCTGCTGTAACTTGGAAGTCCTGCGAAATATTATTATAAACCAACTTTACTTTCATATTATATTGATGTTATTCTCCTATAACATATAACCCAAATTATTTTCTGAAATAATGTAACAGAATAGATTGTGCTATGTTTCTGTATAATTTTATTTGAGAAAGAATTCTATTGAAGGAAGGCAGAAGAGAGAGAGGGAGAGAGACGGAGAGGGAAACGGAGGGAGAGAAGAAACAAAGAGAGCAAGAAAGGGTAAAGAATAAATTGATTCACTGACTGGTTGATTCACCTGGAAAACAACTACATTAGACTATCATCTCCAAAACTAACGTCTCCCATCCAGGTTTCTAATGGGAGGTGAAGAGGTAATGAGCTCAAGGTTAAATATCCTGATGATAAACCAAGATTAATGGAAGCTGTGTCACTCTGATTTTAACTGAGTCAATCCAGAGTGGATTAGCACCTTTGGCTTTAAATTCTTAGTTAAATAAAGATACAATAACCAAAAACAAACACAAACAAACAACAATACAAAAACTCATTTATTCTCATTAAGAAAAAGAGCTAAATTGCTTTTCATTGGCTTTAATTTTTAATTCTAAGGTAGAAATTCAAAATAATATCACTCTAAACCAGAAATTTAAAGTAAGATGGGCCACCTTATGGCATTTTCTTCCACACGCCCTTTAAGAAAACACCCCACATAAAAAATAACAAAAGTACTGCTAATTAAAGGCATGTTATTGTCAACCTTAATAACAAACTGAGAAAGACTCTCTAAAAGAAAGATATTTGGAAAGATAATTATAATGAGAATACCTGTATCATAGTAAACTATGTGTCTTATTTAGGGAAGTTAGGAAGGCAACAGTTTTTAAAGGAAAAATTAGGAGGATTAGGTAATTGTTTTAAAATATCCTTGGCTACAAAGATTAGTAACGGGTGACACCAGTCAGAGGTTGGACAGTCAGTTGTTGAGCAGATGTCTTGGGTAGAAGCATTTTTTTAGTAAAGTTGTGATGGCCTTTGTGCAAGGTTGTGGTTTTTATGGAGTCTTTTATGATAGTTTTTATCAGGCATGCAAGCATGAGAACCCTCTCTTCACAGTTTCCTCCAGCTCTACTTGTCAGGGTTTTGTTTTTTTAACATTAGTGATTCCATTTTGATTTTGACAACTTTTATACTATATAGCTGTTCTAAAATTTCATTTTGCAAAATGAATACTGATACGGTTTGGCTATGTGCCCACCCAAATCACATCTCAAATTGTAGCTCCCATAATTCCCATGTGTTGCAGGAGGGACCCAGTGATAGGTAACTGAATCATGGAGATGAGTCTTTCCCATGCTGTTCTTGTGCTATTAAATAAGTCCCACAAGATCTGACGGTTTTATAAAGGGAAGTTCACATGCACAAGCTCTCTTGCCTGTCGCCAAATAATGTGTGTCTTGCTTCCCCTTCAACTTCTGCCATGATTGTGAGGCCTCCCCAGCCATATGGGAATGGAGGGTCCATTAAACCTTTTTCCTTTATAAATTACCAGTCTTGGGTATGTCTTTATTAGCAGCGTGAGAACACACTAATACAGTAAATTGTTACTGAGATAGTGGGGTGCTGCTATAAAGATACCCAAAAATGTGGAAGCAACTTTGAAACTGGGTCATAGGCAGACGTTAAACAGTTTAGAGGGCTCAGAAGACAGAACAATGTGGGAAAGTTTGGAACTTCCTGGAGACTTGTTGGATGACTTTGACCAAATGCTGCTCATCACAGATGGAAATGAAGAACTTGTTGGGAAGTGAAATAAAGGTGACTCTTACTATGTTTTAGCAAAGAAACTGGTGGCATTTTGCCCCTGCCCTAGAGACCAGTGGAACTTTGAACTTGAAAAGAGATGACTTAGGGCATCTGGTAGAAGAAGCTTCTAAGCAGGAAAGCATTCAAGAGGTAACTTGGGTGCTGTTGAAAGCATTCAGCTTTATGTACTCACAAAGATATGGTTTGGAATTAGAACTTATGTTTAAAAGGGAATCAGAGTATAAAAGTTCAAAAAATTCACAACCTGACAATGTGATAGAAAAGAAAAGCCCATTTCCTGAGGAGAAATTCAAGCCAGCTGCAGATATTTGCATAAATAATAAGAAGCCAAATGTTAATCACCAAGACAATGAGGAAAATGTCTCTAGGGCATGTCAGGTCTTCATGGCAGCCCCTCTCATCACAGGTCCAGAGGCCTAGGAGGAAAAAATGGTTTCCTGGGCCAGGCCCAGAGCCTTGCCATTTTGCGTAGTCTTAGGAATTGGTGCCCTGCTTCCTAGCCAGGGTTAAAACGGGCCAAAGTACTGTCCATGCAGTGGCTTCAGAGAGTGCAAGCCTGAAGCTGTGGTGGCTTACAAGTGATATTGGACCGGTGGGTGCACAGAAATCAGAAATTGAGGTTTAGGTATTGCTATTCATTCAGCAACGACCCCCTCGCCTAACAGACCCATAGCTAAACACATCAGTGACCAGCAGACAACAGAGCCTAATTTTATTTAAAAAGAAAGGAGGAGGAAATGTTGCTATTCACTTGGGGTGGTTGGCAAAATATTACAGAAAATATTTACGGAAAGTTATATAATCTCAAACCTTTTGAAAGGCCAAAAGGTTTTATTGCGGCAGGCCAAAAGCAGCCGGCCAGTCCATTATGTTAAGTTAGGGAGAGATAGAGACAATCAAAGGCTTTACCCCACACCCATTTGTCTTCACTCTGTTTACTCATGCAAATTTTTTGCTGGGTCACCTCTTCAGGGAAGATCAAAGGGGAATTACCTGTTAACAGCATTTACTCTGGGCCCCAGAACCTAAAGCTTTTATCAGTTGTAAAACCACTCTTTTAACCATGTTACTTATCTACAATTGTGTTACCTTAAAAATTCTGTTGTAAAATCTTAAGGGAATAAATGTGTGATGGACAGAAGGTCTGGGTTGATTTTGCCCTCTAAAAGCAGCCAACAGTCATCCCTAGCCCACTTGAAACACTGTAATGGTGTAAGAGTGCATTTATTGATCTGTCATTAAGTCAAGGTCTGCAGGTCAAACTTCCGCAAACTTTGGCTATGTGCCCACCCAAATCACATCTCGAATTGTAGCTCCCATAATTCCCATGTGTTCTTGGAGGGACCCAGTGGGAGGTAACTGAATCACAGTGGAGACTCATGTCTTATTTGGGAACCTCACCTAGATTTCAGAGGATGTATGGAAATGCCTGGCTGTACAGGCAAAGATGTGCTACAGTTATGAAGCCCTCGTGGAGAACCTCTGCTAGGGCTGTGTGGAAGGGAAATGTTGGGAAGGAGCCCTCATACAGAGTCCCCACTGGGGTACTGCCTACCAGAGCTGTGAGAAGAGGGGCACTGTATTCCAGGCCCCAGAATGGTAGACAGCTTGCACCATGCAGCTGGAAAAGCGGCAGACACTCAAAGCCAGCCCATGAAAGCAGTCACAACAGGGGCTGTACCCTGAAAAGTCACAGGGGCAGAGCTGTCCAAGACCATGCGAAGCCCACTTCTTGCATCAGCATGACCTGGATGTGAGAAATGGAGTCAAAAATGATCACTCTACAGCTTTAAGGTTTGACTGCCCCACAGACTTGCATGGGGCCTGTAGCACTGGAAGACAATATTGCAGAGAAGAGAATCAATTATGAATCAATGCAACCGCATGCACACTGAAGGAGAACTGATAATTACTATGCAAATACAAAAAATAAATTGAGCAAGATTTCAAGTTAATTTTCCATAGCTACTAAACAATATAAATAAAACTTTATGTCCTAGCTATGCTACTTGCATCTCCAAAATCATGCATAAAGAAGAAAGTTACAATATCAATTCCTCAAGGTACATATCTTAGACCTAAATCTGTCACTTTGACAAAGTATTTTTGGCTTTGGACTGTAGTGCTATCAAATAAGAAAAATTCTTGTCTACCCTAACAGAGGTGCTCAATAAGAAATTAAGATTTAAATTATGCTGATTTTGTTAGTTAAGACAGATGGCTATCCTATAAAATAACAATATACAATGCCCTAATTCTATTATTGATGAGTTCATTGAAGAATAAAAAAAAGTTAACTCATTTATAGAATCAATCTTTCAAGTGCCATTAAGAATACTGGGGAACAGCTAGGTGCAGTGGCTCACCCCTGTAATCTCAGCACTTTGGGATGCTGAGGCAGGAGGATCACTTCAGCCCAGGAGTTCCAGACCAGCTTGGACAACATATTGAGATCCTGTCATTACAAAAAAATTAAAAAATTAGCTGGGTGTGGTGGCATGCACCTGTGGTCCCAGCTATTGGGAGGCGGAGGCTGGAGAACTGCTTGAGACCAAGAGTTCAAGGTTGCAGTGAGCTATGATCATGCCACTGCACTCCACCCTGGGCAAAATTAAAAAAAAAAAAAAAAAAAAAGAATGCTGGAGGACAAAATTTTGGTAAAAAGTAAAAAAAAATTATAACAACAAAAACATAATGGAATGGATGGCTTGTTGATTTGACAGTAAGGAAATTCAGAATCTCTATTTTTATGTTCAGAATCATTTGCTACTCGTTAATAGGAATATTTTTCTGTAAGAAATGTGAAGAGGCCAAGCATGGTAGCTCACACCTATAATCCCAGCACTTTGGGAGGCTGAGGCAGGCAGATCACCTGAGGTCAGGAGTTTGAGACCAGCTTAGCCAACATGGTGAAACCTCGCCTCCACTAAAAATACTGAAGTTAGCTGGGTGTGGCAGCACACGCCTATAGTCCCAGCTATTCAAGAGGCTGAGGCCTGCAGTAAGCCAAGATCATGCCACTGTACTCCAGTCTGGGCAACAGAGGAAGGAAGACTCTGTCTCAAAAAAAAAAAAGTAAAAGCATGAAAATACGTTTGTGGTTTTATATGCTTTTATTGTGTTTTAAATAAGTAACAAATACTACTTTAAAAGCTTTGGTACTTCAAAATATTTCAAATTTATAGCCATATGAATAGAAGAGCAGAACATCTAGTGTTAGTCTACATATGAAAATATCAAACATGAAAAATAAAAATGTTTAATTTGTTACTCCAAATTTCTCTTCTGGCTCCTTCACCAGAATGGTACTCTATACAAAAAACAAGGCAGGAATGATATTTTTTCCTACATTACTGTTAATTTAATTTCATAGTAAGAAGTTACCAGTGTCGATATAAATGACATAATATGCTCTGTAAACTAATCTCTCTACATTCACCAGTGTCACTGATTATACTGTTACTTCCTACTTTCATTCTATAATATGTGAATAATTAAGAAAAAAATCAATAATCATGTAAAAGGTTAAAAAAAAGTAGTGGTTCTCTACCACGAACAGTAGGGATGAGGCAGTGGTTGGTGCAGTTGGGAGAGAGAAATGTTAACTCCTATGTGACAAATAGTATTACAGTCCTAATATTAGCTGCTCCCCCTTAACAAGCCTGTTTGTATAGAAGGCTTACATTTCTTGCTTTCATGTGACCTGCTTTACCAATGAAATGTGAAAGTGCTATGTGGCAGTTTCAAGCAGAAGTTTTAAGAGCCATGATATAAGTCCTGCTATCACATCTTCCCTCTCTCCTTTATCCTAGGTATCAGAATAAGGGGGCACAGAGCAGAACACAGCAGATTCACAAAATACACATGAGAACAAATAAGCCACTGAAATTTTGGAGTTGTTTGCTATGACAATTTACCAAAAGCTGACTAATAAACCATGATATTCGGGGAGTGAAAGAGATGTCCAATACTGTAAACAATTCAGACATTAAAAACAGTCAAATGGCATATACCCATGGCAACTACTGAATATGAAGTCCATTTCTGTGTTTGTTAGTAGCGGCCCAATTGTATATCAGGGGACTACCATAAATAACAAAACCAGTTGCTCCCATTTTCTTGAAGTCTCTTCAGTGTCTGAGATTGCATTTAATTTGAGCCTGTTCACCTTTCCCACTACTTTCTAAAGATTACTGGAGAGAAGTTCAATTATCATACTTACTGTTTTACATATAGTTTAAAGGGATGGGGAAAGGTAAACGCATACTACACGTTGTACATAACAGAGGTAATAGCAACAAGGTAGAAATTCACAATACTGTCCACAGTAATTTTCTAATTTCAAATTCCTTCTGGGCCAGTGCAGGGTGGCTCATGCCTCCAATCTGGGAGGCTGTGGTGGGCGACTGCTTGAGCTCAGGAGTTTGAGATCAGCTTGGACAAGATGGTGAAACCTCATCTCTACAAAAATTACAAAAATTAGCGGGGTGTGGTGGTATGCTCCTGTGGTCCCAGCTACTCAGGAAGCTGAGGCAGGAGGATCACTTGAGCCCTGGAGGTAAGGCTGCAGTGAGCCATGATTACACCACTGCACTCTAGCCTGGGTGACAGAGTGAGACCCTGCCTCAAAAAACAAATAAATTAATTAAATAAAACTCCTCTGATTTCTGTAATTTGGTAGCTACAGAATTAGCAACCAGATTTTAATATTTTAAATACTGTTTATGAGGAATTTTTACCATGATGGGGCTTGCCAAACCTTCTTAAGCTATAGCCAGTCAAACATAAACAGTTGTACCTACTCCAAGTCCTTTCCTGCATTGTTTCCTAATAAATTCACCTACTTGCCATTTTTAATGGCTTACCAAAACATTAATTTATGAGCTGGACTAAAAGGTTACTTGCTACTGAATTTAGAAAGTTCACTTAAGAACTGCCTTGGAGTTTCTGGATAACTGATACTAAAGCAAATGCAATTAAGTAAACAGTCATGTCATTTTTGCTGAGTAATTATGTTTCAAAATATTACAGTATATAAATGTTTTGTCAAAACTTGACACAAGCAATCAGTCTTCATTTCTGCTTAAGTGCTAGATATAATTTAATTATCAATTTCTAAATATGAGTCATTAACTAACGGTATATGTCCTTCAACATGTTATACATTATTTAGCCCTAAGAACATGAATTGTGAAAAGAAATGAGACAATTTCTCATAAGACCAGTATAAGACCTACTGGACTTGTCTTCTTATTTTTAAGTCACTCCACATATTAATCATATCTCGGGAGAATTTCAGGTAAATTGACTTTGCTTCTTGGAGATTTAATATAGGAAACATTCTACTCAAATCATTTTTCAGGAAGACCAATCTAAAAGCAGTGTCCAAGAATGCCCAATTTAAGTAATTTTCTATTAAAATATTACTTCTTTCTTTGTTGGGGGAAGTAACAATGGAGGAAGGGTTTACAGTGTGCCTACATAACTGGTTATATGCATAAAAGAAGTCAGGAACAATAAACTGTGGAAGGCTGCAGGAGGCCTCTTGGGGAGGAAGGCCTCTCCATGCCTCATTGTTCTGGTGCAGGGTGATCTACGCTCTGCTACCATAAACATTGTGCTCAAGGATGTAAAACCCCTTTATAGAACTAAGATGTAACCAGATTTGTAGGCTCCTTGTAAGGCCCATGTTCCACCAGCTGCACATAGATATTAGGCTAAAAATAACCACACGTTCTTGTTTTGTCAAACTCCCACACCGCCACTGTTATCAATCTTTAGAATGAGACACCAGTTCCGGCTCACTGATTCAGTTTTGGCTCACTAATTCACTCCACCATCACGTCACCCTCTCCCCAACATCACTCTACCCCTACTCTATAGATCAAAGTGACTGTAACCAATAGATCTATATATATCTATATATATCAATAACTCTATAGATCAAAGTGACTGTAACACTGCAAGAGATCAGAGTTCAGGGCCTTCACTGCCTCCAGTAATAAGTGATGGCCCCCTGGTCCCACTTTCACTCTTAATCTTTTTCTTAAGCCTTTGTCGCCACCGAATTTGGGGTACCCACAGGTGATTTGGGGGCTGGTTCCCTACATTTCCTCATAATTCAGAAATCTCAGTATCTTTTTTCAGTTATATACTACAATTTAAAATTAATTTTATGCCTACTATGTACCCACAAAAATTACAAATAAAATTTTTAAAAAATAATAATTACTTTCAGATTGATTTGCAAATAAGAAGATAGATTTTTACCATTTTAATGAAAACTAAAATTGCATAGTTGAGACTGCTGACAGATTTAAAAATAGATGCACAGGAATATACAGAAAATCATAAACATAGCACTTCAAGGATAATTTGATACCATTATTTTTAAATTAAAGAGAGACAAGGATACCGGCATTGAGACAGTAATGGTATTCTGCATTAGCATTGTGCATAAATAATAAATTATGTCACACTGCAAATACTGTAAAGTCAGGTGTCATGAAGTAGCCTTAGAATGGAAAAAAATACCATAAAGCTGTGAATCACTGGAGAAATGTCAGAGGAGTACAAAGTATTTTGAGGTTAAAAAAACTGAGTAGAAAGTAACAGGTATGAAGTGAAACAGGAGGTGGTTTCTCCTACAACATTTTAACCAGCCTTGCTATGTTGGGAACATATAATTACCAATATATCTCTCTCACAGTGCTTGAGTGTATGTCCTTCTGTGCATCCTCTATAATAACTACGGGCCAAACCTCTAGGTATTCCCACCATTGTAGAAATGGTGGCAGGAGCTACAAATTAAATATTTGGTAGATATTTTTACTCATGTGTTAGGAAGCCAAGCATCACAAAATAAAAAGATAAATAGAAAATGCATATATACATATACATGTATCTCTTAGGATGTTATATGAATATGTGTGTGTGAAAGTACGTGTATGAAACTATATTCTAGAATATAACTTAAAAAAAAAACTAGAACAAGTAGTATCATAAACTGATATATCTGAGTTTCTAAATGATTTTCAGTTGCTTCTGGTATGACTGCAGGGCTGAAGGAAAGAAATTAAGAGGTTATTTAGGTATAACCTATACAGAACTTGTTGACCAAAAAACCTGTATGCTATTGTTAGAAAAGAAATTTGACTCTTCTTCCTACTGCAATGGACAGCATTACTTGCTTAGTCTATTAAATATCTTCTCTTTTGTAAGACTGATGTTTTACTCACTCCACACTATAGAGAAAAATAGTACTAGCAGCCATATAACGAAAGGAGTAGAATTCTACAAAGAATGTGAACAATGACTTGTCCTTAGTGCTCTAACTCAGCAGCTGCTAGTGAACAAAAATTATTGCTAACAAAGGGATTAAGCTAAAATATTTAATATTTTAAATATTTAAAAATCAATTTTAGATTAATCATAGTATGTTAATATTATGAGAAGAACCGACTAAAATGATTCAACCTTTAGTTAGAATTCTCATAGCATGATTTACCTTTACATGGATGGCAATCTTAAGCATTAATAATCTGATGTAGAATGGATCAATATAAAGAAATAATTCAATTTATTTCATTCAGAATGTTCATCTTAGCCATTCTAATTAACTAAAATCTGTAACCATTTGGCTATTAATCATCTGTACAAAGAATTGCTAAGTGTTGCCTTTAATAAAAATACATTCTCATGATAACAGGCTTCATCAATCCGTAGGCAGGCATTGCCTACATATACAAACCAAGTCCTGTTGATTACTAAGTGCTCTGTGTGCATTATTTACTTTAATGCCCTTTATTTAAGGATTTCTTGCATGTCTGGGTTGTGCTGTAATAATAAACCTGCTCAGCAACTCCAATGGCTCATAGCATTACTAAATGTCTTCTTCTGAACCTTTTGGCAACAAAAAATAAGCTGAGTGGGTCATGTCAGTGCTAAATTTTTTCATTCATTCACTACTATACTTAGGCATTACTAGTGCATTTTAACGTAATAGAAAACATTACAAGTAAAACAGTAATCATTTCCCCAAATTGCACTGGGATGCTAAACAGCCTATTATAAAACTTACCAGTGTGTTTCAAGAATTTCACGAAAAAATGTTTATTTAAAGTTTTGTTTTCATAATAACAGTTTAGGTAAGAATTTCTATTATTCTATCTAATATTTAAAATGTTAAGAAAACCTTAATTTTATACAAAAATAATATGACTCTAGAAATAAATCTTTTTTATTCAATTAAAAATGTGACAAGAATATTTTCTTTACATGTAAGAAGTAGAGTCAGCAGTAATGTAATCTTCTATTTCTCACATAATGCTAACAGAAATCCACTCTTTTCTTCCATCATATTTAATAAAATTCTAAAAAGAAGTTATTTTATCACAGGCAAATCCTTCAAATACAACAAATTTTGGAAATGTGATAGAGGAGGATTGGTATGTGAGGTCCTTCACTATGTAATTATATTTTAGGAGCATCTCAGTTCACCAAGTAAGAGAATCTCTTCAACATGCCACAAAGGCCATCTGAATACTCCTGTATCCAACAAGTCATGATATATAAAAGAAGATCACTCAAATTATACACATTCATTTAATAATTATTGAATCCACAATTGCTACAGAGATCATGTTTACAGTGTTATTATGTTGTCAACAGTGTCAATCACTGATGTTTATTTATACACTAAACATCTAATTATCACTCAATTTTGTCTTCTATTGTAGTTAATTTGTTTTACTGGCTATATCTTAATATTAAATATAATGATTTAAGAGTCAATTAGTTAAAATAACAAAAATAGACTAAATATTTTCTTTGCTTAAAAAGGTATCAGGATTGATTTATATAGGAAAATTGGAGGATCACGTACACCAACCTTGAGCTAACAAGACAAAATACTGAAAGCTCAAGAAAAATTAAAAAACCAACATATACAGAAGAGGATTCTGCCTCTATGTGGGCAAAAGGGAATTCATAATATGATTAAGCAATCCTTCTCAATCTGAGACTCATAGCAAAAGATATCAACTTTAAAAGATACTGATACAAAGAAAAAAACAATCTTAGCAAAAGAACATGATAACTATCTTTAAACATGTCAACTGCTCTCCTGTGGAAGACTGATTAGACTAGGCTTAAACTTTTTAACTCCAGAGTTCAAAACTGGGACCACGGAATGGAAAATAAGAGGCAATTTTTGTTCAACTAATTATTCAAACTATTATTTCCAATAATGACCTATTTACAAATGAAACAGATTGTCCTTTACTAATGTAACCATTTGTAGAAATTTTAAGTAGAGGACTGATGCTGGCCTATCAAAAATAATACGGCCTGGATTCCTATGTTACTTAAGAATATGCGCTATATGGCTCCTAAGTCTCCTTGTAACTTAATATTCTTTGAAAAATTTGAAGCTCTATAGCACCTTTAGTGTTAGTGTCCACTGTGAGTCCACTGTGAATATTTCTAGAAAGGCTATTTTGTCTTTTATATTCTCATATCAAACTATGGATGGAATTAGTTCAGCGAATAAACTCAAACTGGCACAAAAAACTTTATCATTCTTCAGATGACAGTGATTCTAATAGAGAGTAAATATTTCTCTGCTTATAAACAGTATCTACTGTACAATGCATTCCTCTTGACTAACAAACAGCCCCTTAGTAAAGACTGACATGTAATCATACATTTTAGATCCTAAATTTAATGTTGAGATGGGTGGCTAGTAGTCAGTAAATATATTTTTTGTTTGTTTTGTTTTGTTTGTTTTGAGATGAAGTCTCCCTCCGTTGCCCAGGCTGGAGCACACACAGACAGTGGCGTGATCTCAGCTCACTGCAACCTCCACCTCCCAGGTTCAAGTGATTCTCCTGCCTCAGCCTCCAAAGTAGCTGGGATTACAGGCGCCTGCCACCATGCCCAGCTAATTTTTCTATTTGTGATAGAGATGAGGTTTCACCATGTTGGCTCAGCCTCCCCAAGTGGTAGGATTAAAGGTGTCAGCCACCATTCCTGGCCAGCATTTAGTAAATATTTTTCTAATCAATAAATGAACAACAAAAAAGATTCAGAAGCTATGTCTGGTGGCATAAGCAAGCATTTTCCTTAGCCGTATGTTGAGAATTCTATTGTTTAAAAATGTAACAGGTTAGCTGGGGACTAAAAAACAAACAATTACATAGAGTTTGTCCCTCAGTATCAACGGAAGATTGGTTTCAGGAATCCTGGCAAATACCAAACTCCAGAGAAGATGCTCAAATCCCTTATATTAAATGGTGTAGTATATGTATATAACCTACACACACACCCCTGTATACATATATCATCTCAAGATTGCTTATTATACCTAATACAATAAAAATGTTATGTAAATAGTTGTTATACTGTATTGTTCAGGAAATAGTAAGAAAAAATGTCTGTATATCTCCAGTATAGAAGCAACCATCCTTCCTTTTTCTGAGTATTTTTTCGTGTAATTAGTTGAATCCAGGTACAGAACAAATGGGTACAGAGAGCTGACTGTATTTGATAGCATCTATAAACGTAAGAGCATCAAACAAATTCAAGAGACAAGCATAAAAGAAACTATAAAAATTGATTCTCTTTGTTCTAACATAAACCCAGAATATGTACCTCTAAGTGCATTTGATTAAATAGGTCAATGGTAATGTAAGCACTGACCTTTACAATGCTACTTATAAAAAGAAAAAACTCAATGGCTTTTGTTCATGAATACTGTATATATTTTAAAAATATGTTTTAGCTTTAGTTAGCTGCATATAAAATCCCATGTAGTATGGCCAGGGTTGGTGGCTCAAGCCTACAATCTCAGCACTTTGGGAGGCCGAGGCAGGCAGATCACCTGAGGTCAGGAGTTTGAGACTAGCCTGACCAACATGGCGATACCTTGTCTCTACTAAAAATATAAAAATTAGCCAGGTGTATTGGTGGGCGCCTGTAATCCCAACTACTCGGGAGGCTGAAGCAGAACTGCTTGAACCTGGGAGGCAGAGGTTGCAGTGGGCTGAGATCGCACCACTGCACTCCAACCTGGGCAACACAGCAAGACTCTGCTCAAAAAAAAAAATTTTTTTAACTTAAATGAAAAAAAAAGTCCCATTTAGAATACTAATGTTAAACACTGTGTAAACATTATTCTATTTTTTTTCTCCCGAATCTTAGCCTCAACTAATTTCATACCTAACGCAAAACAGATAAAATGCATCTTAAACAGCTTTTGATTTAATCTTATATTCTACTTCAACCACAGCCAGTAAAGGGTTTCTTCAAAACATATGAGGTGGCAACGCTTTGCTTTTCCTATTCAAAGATCCTTCTTCACCTGATTCATCACTTATTACAGACCCATTCTTCTAGTCTGGACTGGGATCTACGGAGCCATTAGGGCCTGGGCCACACACACCCCTTGCTTACACAAGTAGATAGGGCCCAAATCCCACCTTTCCACCTACTGCTTCAAAAGAAGAGTAGTTTATGTGTTGCACATTTATACATCCTTCCTAAGTTTCTATGACAGATTTTAATAGTTCCATTGCTAAATAGCTTGAAGAGCCATTGTTCTAAATCTACATTCTAGACTGAGTAACAATTCCCAAATGGCCTTAAATGACCCTCAAAATGTTCCACGAGGAGTCAAGGATTTTCAGGGTTATCAATGATTAAAAAGGGAACCTATTCAAGGTAGCGAGTGGGGCAAAAATTCATATATACATATATATATTTTTTCTTTTGGTGAAAAGGGCAAGGAAAAATATAGACTTTGGTGTAAAAATCCAAACTACATAGTTATTGAGATACACAGGTTTAAGTTTCTTTTTTTCTGAGGCAAAGTATCCAGGGTCTCACTCTTATTACCTAGCTGGAGTAGAGTGGTGCAATCACAGCACAGCTCACAACAGCCTCTACCTCTCAGGCTTAGGTGATCCTCCCACCTCAGCCTCCTGAGTAACTGGGACTAAAAGCATATACCACCACACCTGGCTAATTTTTTTAGTAAGTTTTATAAAGACTGGTTTCACCATATTGCCCAGGTGGGTCTGGATCTCCTGGACTCAAGCATTCTACCAGCCTCGGCCTCCCAAAGTGATTGGATTATAGGCATGAGCCATGGTGCTTTGCCAGGTTTTAGATTTAAGAGTCTAAATAGCAGCTACAGGCCGTCACACCTGTAATCCCAGCACTTCGGGAGGCTGAGGCGGGCAGATCACGAGGTCAGGAGTTTGAGGCTAGCCTGATCAACATGGTGAAACCTCTTCTCTACTAAAAATACAAAAATTAGCTGGGCATGGTGGCAGGCGGCTAATTTTTAATCCCATCTACTCAGGAGGCTGAGGCAGGAGAATCCCTTGAACCCAGGAGGCAGAGGTTGCAGCGAGCTGAGATCATGCTATTGCACTCCAGCTTGGGCAATAAGAGCGAAGCTCCATCTCAGGGAGAGAAAAAAAAAAAAGTCTAAATAGTAGCTACATACAAAGTTATCTCACCTACCAAAAAAAATTGGAAGCAGATGTGATTTTAAAAATACAATAGTCCTATAATCGCAGCACTTTGGGAAGTCAAGGTGGTGGATCACCTGAGGTCAGAAGCTCGAGACCAGCTTGGACAACATGGTGAAACCCTGTCTCTACTAAAAATACAAAAAATTAGCTGAGTGTGGTGGCGGGGCGCCTGTAATCCAAGCTACTGTGGAGGCTGAGGCAGGAGAATTGCTTGAAACCAGGAGGCGGAGGTTGTAGTGAACCAAGATCACGTCATTGTACTCCAGCCTGGGCAAGAAGAGCAAAACTCCGTCCCCCACCCAAAAAAAAATACGATAGTAATTAATAATATAATAACAACTTTCCATAGTCTTTTAAAAATAATACTTAATTTTTAAAGTGCTTTAATTCTGAGCTCTAAAGTTCTAGAAGGCTCTTTTAATTTTCAGAACAAAATTGTCTTGGACTTTTAAAAACAATTTAAATATCTGAAGTTATATTACATTTAGATTACAAATTTTCTCCTTTGCAGGTAGCCCATATAAAAAAAAAGACAGAGCAAGGAAAATGTGGAAGACAACCACTACAAGAGACTTTTTTTTTCAAAAGAAAATAAAGATTTAGAATATTAACAAAATTCAACCCGAAGATTACATGGTATTTGGGAGATAGAAACGACTCAAAAAGATAAGCAATGGATTATGATACGTAGTCTGTGTACAGTAAATCCAAAGGTAAAGCACCTATCTTCTCCTGATTATCCCCACAGAACATTTTGGCATTTTAGAAAAAGAAAGATTTTAAAATATTTTTGCTCTCACTTTTCAGCTGTTTTTCCTATTTCTCAAAGTAATACACAAGATTATCAGGGTTATATCCACTTGTATAAAAACAAAAGCTTTCCTCCATTATACTTAAGATGAAGCTTCTGGATACCTGACCAATACAAAGCAACAAACCCTGGAAACCAACATACTGCAGGCACTGATTTTGATTCTGAGGGACTGGCATCTTAAACATCTCTAGAACGGTAGGCATATTTGGCTACTCAACAGAAACTGAGGGTAGAACTGGTAAAAGTGTTTCAGTAGCTATAACCTAGAAAAAACTTTCTCAAGTGCAAAACTGTGTATGTCCCCACTGTGCCATATCACTGAAGCATACAAAAGCTCTAAAAGGTAAAATGATTGTCATGCCCTATAAAGAAAATAATAGTAGATAAAAATGCACAGACTGAAACAGGGCAAACTCTTACAAGCTTTCAAATGCACAATTCTAGATGCCCCCAACAATTGATTAGGACTAACTACCAACTACATCCAACTCTTCGGATCATTTTTTTGGAAGAGGAAGCATTTTGTGTTAAAACCATTCACATGCAGTCTGATGCCAAACATCACTTAGTCCAAGTTTTGTTCCCTATTTGAAGTTAGTATAATTTGGAAATTTTTATCTTTGAGCTTCTGAACTTTAGACTAAAACTCTACATACTTTTTGGTAAGAAATACTAGAAACAGGCATTTAATTGCTGTCTCAGTTTCCATTACTGTAAAATAAAGGGATGTACTCTTCAATGTTCCTTAGTCTTAAAATTGTGTTTTTTAAGCTACTATTCCATTAGTTTACATTTGCATAATCCAATACAGCTTTAAGAAATGATTACCTGTACATCTGATGATAAGGCGTCAAGCATAAATTTTAAGTCCATTTCTTATGTACTTAAAGGTAAGAATACTCATTAATTGCTTTATAATAACTGTTCTATTTTTGGGATTTTCATTTAGTTTTTGTTTTTTAATGAGTCAAGATTTGTAAGAGTTGGTTATTACATAACATGCCAACCCTGTTAACTGAAAACACAGAAACAAAAAAATTAATGTTTACAGTCAACCAATAGGCAAAGTATACTCGCTGGCATAACTATTTTCTCCCTTTTTTTTGGCGTGACTGTTTTCAACTTAAACATTTGAAATATTACTGCCATTTAAGAAGAGGCATTCCGAGGACATATTTTATTGTCAGAAACCTTATTATTAGAAGTACAAATAATGTGGCAATAGAAAGTTGGGCTAAAGACATGAATTCCATACCTACTCTAGGGTTATGGGAACAAAGAAAGGAAAAGTCACTGTATGCTAGAAAAGTTGTGAAAAGACTCTTAGAGGATATTTGACTTTACAAGGCCTAAAACAGATGTATGATTAACAAAAGTCAGCTGGGGGAAAAAGCATAATTTGAAAAGAATGATGAATATTCTTTTTGGATATGATAAATGTCAGAAATATAAATTGAATCAAATAGAACAGACATTGGTTTTAAAACTCTACAGAAAAGAGCTGAAGCTGAAGACGTGTAACTAGATTATTAATAGATGAACAAAAAGAAAGGGTTATAACAAATGACATGGTGAAACCACTAAGAAGAAAACAAAAATTACTGTTTTCCAAAAGGAACAGATTACAGCAGCCTCTAAGATATTCCTAAAAACCTTTCAAAATACCTTGATATTTCATTCTGTTGTATACATTTTCTAAAACACAGGGCTCTTTTCCTTTGAGGGTTAACTAGATAAAGTACAAGCACTAGCAAATAAGCTTTTAGATCTGTAGGTCTATGCTTCTCAAATGTGTGTGAATCATTGAGCTTATTAAAATGCAGATTATGAGTCAGTAAGTGAGGGCATGGAAGAGGAGGAGGATTCTGCATTTCTAATAAGCTTCCATGTGATGTCCAAAGAGGAGTTTGAATAGCAAAGTTTTAGATGAATTTCTGTAAATCAGCCTTAATATTAAATTAGATTTTGGGAAAGTGGAAAAATATATATTTAGTGAATTTCATTGAAAAGTTTAATAGAAAATGCTTTAAAAACAGCAAAAGTAAAGATAAATTCTGATCTAAAGGGTACTTTTTAGAAAGTCATATTAAACGTGTTAAGTGTGTGTATGGAAAGAGAAGCCTAAAAAATTCAAAATCTTGAAACCTAATAAAATCTACCTTATTAAAAGCCACGAATAATTCCACTTAAGAGAACTGGAATGATTTTTGTGCTTCTGTAGTAAAACCACTGTGAACAGTAAGAAAAACAGAGACATTATGTCACTTGAGACAATAAAAACTCATTTAGTGTATGTACTGCTTTATTTATTGCCTGGAAACTTTCTAGTGAAATGGACTTATTGACTTAGACAAGCATATTTGAGACAAGCATATTACTTTAAAAAATAATTCTCAGCAGTAGCTCTGTAGAAAATTCACTGACCTATAAAAAACATGCTCCTGAGTGCTATATGTTCCTATGGATGTTGAATCTATTTGGTCGTGCATTAAATGTGCTGGTCAATCCTAAGGACATTTTAGTACTTACATCAAAATTTCCTAAGCATTTAAAAGGGGGCTGTATATAAGAACAAAGATACATTGAAAGTTCTTAGCAATATAAAAACAAAGATGACTTAAAGAATTATCTATGGACCAACACAAGGATATCCTTGACCTCTAAGTAGGTCTTATGTTCTGTAGCAATTTAGTACAGCAAGTGAAAAGTTAGTAAGAATCATACATTATTACTTCATTCAGATGGTGGACAACTATGATCTAAGGTGTAATACAGTAGGCTTCCTCCATCTGCAGTTTCATGACCCATGGTTTTAATTATTCGCAGTCAACCACAGTCTGAAAATACTAAGTGAAAAATTCCAGAAATAATTCACAAGTTTTAAATTGCACACTATTGTGAGTAGTGTGATGAAATCTTAAACCATCCTGTCACACTCAGGACATTGTCATTACTTTGCCAGTGCATTCATGCTGTATATGCTACCCTTCCCTCCCCACCTGCACAGTCACTTTTATCAGATTAAGTGACACTGTACATAAAGTTCAGTACCTGTGGTTTCAGGTATCTACTAGGGGGTCTTGGAACATATTACCCACGGATAAGGAGGACTACCGCATTTTCTTAGTTTAATCTCAAAAACCTCAAACAGTATTTGGATCTGGGACATAGCTTACTCCTTCATATATTTATAAGACAAAGATCACAGAACTTAGCCTATTACTGTATTTCTTTAAACAGATTCTCTTTCATCTTTAGCTTTTAAGATACAATATACATAGGTAAATACATCCTAAAGGATATACTTTTTAGATAGTGGCTTCAGTGTGCCACTTACTAGTTTTTTATGCATTCCAACTCTTGATTTGTATTTCAAGGTTGCTGAAATTTTTGCTCAGCTCTTAAGGCTTAAAGTCACTGTTATCAGATGGGTTTCCAGAAATCCTGCTCTGGGCCTGGTAGTGATTAAACTACCATACTTGAAGGAGAATTTATATGCAGATATTATGTGCAGAATATTCAGTTCTCTGCAGTTCTTCCCCTACCCCCAATCCCTATGATTAGGCGTCAGTTACCAGCCTCTCTAGACTCCTTAGCCATGTAAAACCACTTCTTTTTTCTTGATCTCCATTTGGCACTGAGAATTAGAAAATTTCTTCAAGGAAAAGACCAGACTAAATACAGAGACCACTTCATGAGTTTCTCTTTTCTCAAGAATCACAGACCCTCAAGTTGAACCTACACCAGTTACTCTTCAAGGCCTTCAAATAGCTGTTGTATATATATGGCCTAATGTTTATAATGTTTCAGTAGGATATACGAAGCACTTAACACAGACAAAACCAGGTTCATTAAATTTCAGTTACTGGGGTTTTCATTTCTAAAAGTTTGGTCTGGTTCCTCTCCGAATCTGCTATGCTGCTTTTTGTGATTTCCTTGCAGGTATCTTCATATGTATTAGAATTCATAAGCATAGTTATTTTAAATCTGTGTCTAATATTTTTAATATCCCAAGTCTATGGAGTTCCAATTCTGCTGTTGCACTTAGTATGTATCCCCAGAATTTACCTAGCAGTTACTGATATAGTATAACTTCCTGTATATATTGAAAGAATGGATTAAATCAATAAAGATCACAAACCTGAGATCTCCTGCCCCACCCCACAAAATTTCATTTCTTATGCATAGAAAAAAAGAAAAACATTTCATTTCACTTTCTCTTTTTAGACAAATGTACTATTTCTAACAGCTCAATCCCAAGTGATGGCATCTAATCCCCTTTCTCTCTTACTCTTCATGTCACTTCTATGTTGCCCAAGAATTGCTATGTAGTGAGAGAAATAAAACATAATGTTGGTGTTTTTAAGAGCTTTCTAATATCACACAGTGAAATAATTCCAGATCATATCCTGGTAAACAGATTAATATACATCAGAGCTCTTAAACACCAAGGTAATTAAACATGCAATATGAGTAACTATAGACATGTTAATGCTTAGTGTAAATAGCTTACATTAGATTTAAATTTTGACATTTACGTACATACTTTTGAAAACAAATAGGTCAATTTTAAAATCAAGTGTAGATTTTTGCTTTAATTTCCCAATTGAGAAACAAGAAATCCAACAGTTAAATAAACATACAGGTTTTATACTCTTTCATCTCAAAAAGCAATGACAAAACCAGTAGAGTTGAGAAAGGAAGAAAAAGATCCTGTGACTTTATCAAGTTCCAACTTTTTATTCTTGACACATACAGTACCTCATTTTTTCTAAGCAAGCATTAACAAACTTTATTCTAAAGCAGTGTAATGCTACAAAAAGAGTTCTGTCATAAGAAAAGGATGATTAGAAATGTGAAACATTCACATTCCTATTCTAAGTCCCTTAGTTAATGGATTTCCAGAAAACTTCACTATTTAACAAAAGTATATACTTTCTGTTAAACGAAGATATTTGGTCAAAGTACTACAAATCAGAGTATTAAGCAAAAACATGTTTTACTTCATTAAATTCCTTAAGAAACAATATAGCTTTCATGCTTGTAACAAAAGACCCTAAAACATTTTTACCTGTCCCAGAATTAGACTTAACCATTGAGACCCCACTACAAAGCCACTCTCACTGTTAAAGAGTAAATTACACTTTATACTATCCTGAAACCATCACTATTATTAATTTGTTTTTTAAAAAACTGAATACTCAAAAAAAAGGAGAGTAACCTCTTTGTGTAACAAATTTCAGTCTCCTATTACAGCTCTTATCACAAGTTCTTTTGTATTCCAGAATTGGCCTACACTTAGGTGTTTTAACTATGGGGCCCAGTAAACTGTAACAAAGCCAAGAAACTGTTGCCCATAATGAAGCTAAGAGAAACTTCATCTAATTTCTCTACACAGCATATACATACACCCACTAAAGAGCATTGAAAATAAAATGTATAAAACGGCATTATCTTTGGAACATTATCTTGTATCTATAAACACACAAATTTATCAAATTGCATCAAGAGGAAATGCAATTATACTGAATGGATTATATAATTATGAAATGATTATATTAAGTTTTCCCTCTTGGTGTGATTTAGCAAATGTGAATTTATGTAAATGTACAATGATGCTTCATAGGTAATATAACTCACGTGGAAGCAGGAATAAGGTGTTCCTTTAACATACCTCTTAGAACACTACATTTATAAACTGTTAAGTATCTGGAGGAAAACAAAATATTCCTCTCTAAAATATTGGGGATTTTAGTTTATGTTAAAAGCTTTAAAAAACTGGCACACTGTGCCCGCCCCTCCTTGCTGCATTTCTCACCTAAAGGTAGGCCTCCTTTGCAACACTGCTTATCAGCTCAGAGACAGCAGTAGTACATTGGTGTTCCCATACTACTCCAGCCTTTTGGAAGCCTGAAAATACATCTGTTTTGTCTTGTCACTAGATAGAATTTCTGGCTTTTTGTTAAGATACTATTTAAGCAACGCCCCCATGCCACTGCCTTGAAAGAGATATACTTTTGAACTGTGGCCTCTCCTAAGGGATCGGTAGAGCACACATTAATAAACTTTTGTTTCTTTTGTTAATCTGACTTTTGTTTTCAAGAGAATGTCTCAACTAAAAACCTAAGAAAGGAAAGAAAATAAATTATGTTTTCTCCCCTATATATCCATATAGTATTTTTATAAGGTACTGTTAATGATACAAGGGTACCATCTATACAGAACCTAGCTGGGTTATATAGTAAACATGTATCTTACTGTTAAGAATGCACTTATAAGCCTCTAAAGAGAGGGTAACTAGTCAAATTTTAAATTATCCAGAAACAAAGAAAACAAAACCTTAAAATAGTATGCTTCAGCAGACATGTAAGTAGGAACAAAGCTCCACCCTGCCCAAGTCAACACTGCTGTATTTTTCAAAGGGAAACAATTTTGATCAAAGCACTAGATAAACATATGTAATCAATAAAGGGGTACCCCCCTGCCAAATCCTACTGACAGTTTTTAGATTTCGAAGTATGACTGTATACATTACAAACTGTACCTTTTATCACGGAGGATTTAAAAGCTTTTGAAATGAAAACCAATTGATGAGGGTTTGGGACATGCTACCCCAAAATACAGTAGCTGGCATACTGAGTAAGATGAAGGAATCTGAGAAACAGCATGTATAGGAAAGACTTGGTGACCTTCCCCTGATGCCAGTCTTAAGACTCTTCTGTGAGAGGTACCCTCCCTACACTGGGAGGAAAGGAACGTAGACACAGACCCCAAGAAGAATGTGAACAAACAGGCCTTACTGTTTTCCCCAGTTTATTACATTTAGCTCATACTTTTTATCGTATTAAATTCTTCTACAATCTTAGCCTTCATCAAAACTAGAATAAAAACACTCAGGTTCAGCTACTTCAGCTCTTCATTTCCTTATGAAGGCTCCTCTGTCAAATAAAACTTACAGTAAATAAATTTGTACGGTTTTGTCTTATGCATCTGTCTTGGAAAGGGCCCCAGCCAATGAATCTAAGACCAGTAAAAGAAAAAGATATTTTTCTCCCCCTACTCAGTTCATAAAAGAAACAGAAAATTAAAGTGTTGCAAAACTCCAAGTAACTCAAATTTTCAGAGCATGAGTTACTCAAGAAAATTTTTCAGACAGTTAAAAACTTATTCTCTTTAAGGCTTAAAGCAGCAGGATCAGTTTCTAGGAAGACTATTTTTTTTCACAGAACAGGGGTCTGGGGGTGGAGGGAGTGGTTTCAGGATGAAACTGTTCTACCTCAGATTAGACTTTCTTAAGGAGTGCAATCTAGATCCCTTAGATGCACAGTTCACAACAGGGTTAACACTCCTATGAGAATCTAATGCCACCACTGATCTGTCAGGAGGCGGAGCTCAACTGGTAATGCTACTCACCTCCTGCTATGCAGCCCAGTTCCTAACAGACCACAAACCAGTACCAGTCCGTGGCCCTGGGGCTGGGGACCCCTGGCTGAAAGTATATTTAATCATTCTGATTACTAAACTGTGTCTTCTTTCTTTGAAAGAATATTTTGTACATATTTTATACTCTTCTACTGATACGTTAATATGAGTAGTAAAAGGCCAAACTATGCTAAGCATACATTTTCTCATTTAATCCACACAGCAACTCTATGAGGTGAAAAGTCTTATCTCCATTTTGCAGGTGAGAAAACAGAGCCTAGGAAAGTTTAAGCTAATTATCAAAGGAAGTGGCACACTTGAGACATAAGCTTAGTATGTTTAACTCAAATATAAGTTCTTTATGTTGTTAAATTAAGTATAGCCTGAAGCTGCCTCCTTACATATTTCAGGTTCAGCCTAAAGGTTTCTCGATATAGTGAACTATAACTTCAGTAGATGTGTAAATACATTATAACCTACTATTGTACCAATTACAAAGCTTCAGCCAATCACAAGAGGGCAACTATTCAAGCCCTGATCATATAAGGCAAACACTAAGCTGTAACCAATACAGCAGTTTCTATATCTCACTTCTGTTTTCTGTACTAATTTTCCTTCCTTTTTCTGTCCTTAAATACTACCTGATCAGGTGGGAACCCCAGAATTGCTCTGAACCTATCATGTTTTCAGAGAGGGTACCAGATTTGCAAATCATTCCTTGTTCAATTAAACTATGTTAAATTCGTCAAAAGTCTTTGTTTTGAAACAGATGGCATCAGAGTGAGACATGAAGTGGAGCAACTAGCAATCCCCAAGAGCAGCTGGTGACCAAGAGAAGTACCCGCTGGGCCCATTCTGTCCATTCCTCTCTCACAACCACCAGAGACTGCAGGTATGTTTTCTTAGTGGAGCTTCAGAATCCAAGATTTTGTGGTTTTGAGCTATACAGTTTTGAGCAAATTTTTTATCTGAACTTGGTTTAGAAGTCACAATAGAAACTGGACTGGGTCCAATAATTATCTGGATTGAAACTGGCTAGAGGCTTTAAATATCTGACTGGGTCAAACAAAAACTGGCAATAAATGGCAATACTACAGGGGGTGCAAACTCTAGCTTTTGAAAATTCACAGGGCTTTATTTATTATTTCCCCTTTGATTCATTTTCTTGCATGCTTAGGTAGGAAAAATCATTAGCTAACCTGATCAAGGAAATCTGAGAGACAAAACCAAGACTCAATGTAAAAATGTGATGTTTAATTTCTGAAGAGCTGAGTAGTCTACCTTCCAGCTACATCTACATTTACACATAGAAGGTTTAGGCCCCAGAAGCAGCAAATGCTCACAAAAAATGGCAAAATCATACAAACTGTAAGGCCGGCCGCCCCACCAAGACCGGACACACCCACCTATTCTGCACCCAGCACCTAATTCTGCACGCGGCAACGACCCCTGCACATGGCACCTACCTCCGAGCACATGTTCCCCTGAAAGGATCAGACTGATGCAACCCTAGCCGGATCTCCTATTACAAAAATCCGCCCGACAATCTACCCACCAATAGCGGCCCGCCCCGTCTCCATCCCGCTCCCCTGCAACCAGTTAGAACACTCAGCCACTCCTCCTTCCCTAAAGCTATAAAAACCCCACATCCCAGGAAGTCAGCAGGACTTCTCTGACCCCTTTGGCAGGGACCATAGAACCTCGCCCGGGAGCTGAATAAACCGGAATTTAATTTTTATACTGGCCTCAGTTTCCTCACTTTAAACTCAGCAATAAGCCTTACACAAACAATAATCTTAAATTACTGTGGAATGTTCCAAATAAACAACATTGCAATAAGGGCATTTAAAAATAACTTCTCCTAAATAGGAAAGCGTTAACGCTGTTGGTGGGAGTGTAAATTAGTCCAACCACTGTGGAAGACAGTGTGGCGATTCCTCAAGGATCTAGAAATAGATACACCATTTGACCCTGTAATCCCATTACTGGGTATATACCCAAAGCATTATAAATCATTCTACTATAAAGACACATGCATACATATGTTTACTGCAGCACTGTTCACAATAACAAAGACTGTAACTAACCCAAATGCCCATCGATGTTAGACTGGATAAAGAAAATGTGGCACATATACACCATGGAATACTATGCAGCCATAAAAAAGGATGAGTTCATGTCCTTTGCGGGGACATAGATGAAGCTGAAAACCATCATTCTCAGTAAACTAACACAGGAACAGAAAACTAAACACCGCATGTTCTCACTCACAAGTGGGAGTTCAACAATGAGAACACATGGACCCAAGGGGAACGTCACACACTGGGGCCTGTCGGGGTTGGAGGGCTAGGGGAAGGATAGCATTAACAGAAATACCTAATTGGGTGCAGCAAACCACCATGGCACATGTATACTTATGTAACAAACCTGCAGGTTCTGCACATGTATCCCAGTACTTAAAGTATAATAATAATTTTTTTAAAAGCTGACCCAGCAATGCCTACTGATGTGCAGAAGCTTCTAAAAATATTGCAATATTTTTATTGCTTCTTTTGAAAGCCTCTTGATAAAAGGCAACAAGTTGATTTAAAAAAATTGAATCTGCAAGTCTTTTGGCTAAGTAGCTATAGTGTCCTGAATGTGAAAAGAAAGGTGGATAAAGTGTTTGTTAAAAGAAGGTAAGCTCTCAGGTGAAATAGGCTTGCTTCTTTATCAGAGCTATCCTTGTGGAGTCCAGGCAGAGAGAATATTTTCTTTGCCCTATTAGTTAACCAGCTTAGCCTTGAACTCAAGTCATTTAGCTAAAAAATGATAGTTAAGTTATAAAGACTGTCTACTAAACTAAATTGGTCTCTAAAATATACCTTTCTGTCATTTAGCTGGCTATTTTGAAACATGTTTATAAAACCAATCTCTATCTATAAAGGAAATCTCAATTTTTAAGGGTGTCTACCTCTGTGCCAGAAAGAAAGGGAGGACTGAGTAGAGAAACTCTTATCATTGATCATTGGCTTAAATTTACATAACAAGTCTTACCTTTGCTACATCATCTTTCCTCCTTTGAGCAAATGATGGCTCCACCATCTCCATCAGTTATCAGAAAGTTTAGAAGACTATTGCTTCTAATCTCAGCCATCAGAAAATTTAGAAAAGGCTATTTTTAAAAAATCTTACTTTCCATCTTCTTGATGTGACTGAAAAAGAAAACCCTTTGATTTTCCCACAGTTCTTCATTCCCACTGCAAGTGGAGCTGAGGTGAGAGAGACTAGCAACCCTTATTTGGATCAGCATGGAAAGTAAGTCTCTCTCATCCTGGATATCTGAATTATAATTGAAAAAATGAATGATGATCCAATGGCCATAGACAAAAAAGGTGAAAGGGGAAGATTTTCCAAGACAGCCCCAATTTCTTATAATCAGGATTACTTTATCTGTTGTCAATTCCTACCTTCTAGTTGAATATAAATGGTTCGTTTCTTTGGATGATTGCTGTAGATTAAAATTTTAAGTGCCATGAATTACAGGCATCTTCCTGCTACAAGGACATTTGACTGGTAAACAGCAAGATAATGATGTTCCTAGAACAAAGCGAATAGGGACAAACTAATAGGAGATAAAATCAGACAGATGATGGCAGGGCCAGATAGTCTATTGCAGTGTGAACCAAAGATTTAGGTCAAGGAAAAGGCAAAATAATCTTCAGCCAGATCTCCAAAATGATCTGGAACCTGAGGTAGGAGCCACCTGACAATGTGGCTTTCAGAACAAAGCTATCAGCTATCAGCTCCATAGGCTGATTCTGCAGTACAGTTTTGAGAGCCTTTCCTGGAAGCTCAGCCTCCTCCTTTAGCCCTCCTAACAATTCTCTATGCTATAAAACCTTACTTAAACTAGCTACAGTAGACTCTTCTGTCTGCAAATAAGAATCCTGGCTAACACAACTCTTAATAGTGGAGGAAAGCCTATAAACAGTAGCTCTGAAGTCAGGGAGGGGAAAAAAGCAGTCCCAGGCAGAACAGGGAGTATCTATCTACCCAGGTCTAGGGTGAGTGACAAAAAGGAAACGTAATGACAGTTACATGGTGTATTATTTTTCTATGACTGTCATAACAAATTACCATAATTTGGCAGCTTAAAAGAACACAAATTTATTATGTTACCGTTCTAGAGATGCAAAAACTAAAATGGGTCCCACTTGGCAAAAATCAAGGTGTTAGCAGGGCTGTTTTGTTCTGGAGTCTCTAGGGGGAGAATCCATTTTCTTGCCTAAACCGGCTTTTATCCTCCATCTTCAAAGCCAGCAATGAGTAATAAAGTCTTTCTCAAATAGCACTTTTGGTTCCCTCTCTCACAATTTAAGGATCCTAGTGATTAACACTGGGCAATGTGGATAATCCAAAATAATCGTATTTTAAAGATACCTAATTAACAACTTAATCTCATTTGCTATTTTAATTCCCCTTTGGCACTAAAGTAACATATCCACAAATTCCAGGGATTAGGACACAGCCATCTTTCAGGGAGGGGGATTATTCTGCCTACTACAGATGAGAGAATCAGAAAACTGGCTGGGTAATTAACAATCTTTAAGCAATAAGATACCAACCTAGTGGAACTTAATGCAGCCCTGAAGCTGACAAAGTATAACTAAGGTAACTGTAACACACACTGTCCAGGAAAGGCCTTTTCTGTTATATATTTACATAGATATTTATATAAGAAGTTACTTAAAAATAAAACCCACCAAATGATAACCCTTAAACCACATACTTAAGGAAATCACTTTTAAAATAAATTTAGAAGGAAAGTAAAACAATACTTAGAATATACAGCAGATAAAATAATCCTGACTATAAGAAATTGGGGCTGTTCTAGAAAATCTGGGAAGAGAACTTTTTCCTTTTTCAAAAAAAAGAAGCCAAGCTCATTAGTGCACTACAAACAGGTAATGATCACATTAACATGTCAAGCAAAGCCCATACACTTTAGGTGATTTTATCAAAGAATAATAATTTGTGTTTTTTTCAAAAAAACAAAAACAACACGAAACAAACAAACAAAAATACAGGTATCAATTCCTACCTTCTAGTTGAACAGAAATTGTTGGTTTCTTTGGCTGGTTGCTATAGGTTAAAATTTTAAGTACCATGAATTCAGGTACAATAAGGGGGAATAAGCATGTAGTAAAATATCATAAAAGGCTTAAAAGCTTTGGCCTTTGAAAATTTTTTCTTACAGATAAAATTTCTCTAAACTAAGGAGTAAGATTGTCATTTATGCTCCTGCCAGGTATTTTTCAAGCAAACAATGTACATTGTTATTTTTTGAGGAAATTTAATCTCAAATGCATTCTGAAAACCAATTTTATATGTATACCAAGATTGAAATTGGGATTATTCTGCTAGAAATGTATATACTTTTAAAAACTATTTGACCACAAATGCCAGGAGCCCCAGTGTAGGAATAAGTTTAACAAATTCCAGTATTTTATCTAAAGAACACTAGACCAAAATATAACTGGCTTAAAATTAACCAAGGACTTTACAAATAAACTTTGAGAAACTAACTCACATTAAATATACACAAAGGAATCTGATTTATAAACCAGAATGCCAATTTATAGTACCAATTAACAGACAAAGCACGGAATTAGGGGTTTTCTCTATATTTCAGTGGCCGTTTCAGCCAGCATCTACATAAAGAAAAAGCCAAATTTTATTTAACAAGTAATTAACAAGATACTAATAATTAAAGAGTAAAAGAGAATAAATGGATATGAACATTAAGGGTACTATAAGAGTCTGATATATATTTTTAATTCCTATAAATGCTAGTAGAATATTTATTAATGAATAATTCTTGTATTTAATTAGACTTAACTCCTATCTGTAAGAAATAATATAACTTATATTTCTTTTTCTTCTTTTTGTCACCCAGGCTGGAGTGCAGTGGCGCGATGTGGACTCATTGCAACCTCTGCCTCCCAGGTTCAAGTGATTCTCCTGCCTCAGCCTCCTTAGTAGCTGGGATTACAGATGTGCACTACCACGCCCAGCTAATTTTTTGTTTTAGTAGAGATGGGGTTTCACCATGTTGGCCAGGTTGGTCTCAAACTCCTGACCTCAGGTGATCTGCCTGCCTCTGGCCTCCCAAAGTGCTAGGATTACAAGCAGGAGCCACCACATCTAGCCTTACATTTCTTTTAAACATTTAACTCATAAGAAGCTACTTAAATCCCGTAAGAAAATAGAATTAAGCTCAGTATTCTTAAATAGTATCTAATTTTCCTTCCTTTTATTGAATTCTTATACATCCAAACCCTAATTAGTCACCTGACCTCCACTTTCTCTCACTTCAATGCAGGGATTGGTTCTTGAGAAACGCTTCCTCCTAGAAAGTGTTGAGGAGACAAAATAAATTCAAAGCTAGTTACCTTGTAAACTAGGCAAGTTAGATTATTGTCGAGCTAATGATTCTGAATCAGACATAAGAATCATATGAAACATCCATTACTAGGGCTTATTGGAAATTATCTTCAGGCTCTCTCTTAGTAACTTTAACTCAAATATACATATTAATTTGTGACTTTGGAAATACTAACTGACTCTCTTGGGCCTTAATATTCTCACCTATACTACCTACTTTTACAAGGTTAGAAATACTGCATGCTAACATGCAATGTGTGATAAACATCAGGCATCTAATAAACAGTTATTACTCAGTTGAAATTTTTTTTAAAAAAGAAGCACCCTTCCCCTCTCCAGAGCTCCTTCTTAAAGCATTATTCTATCACTAGGCAATGTACTGTATTATTATGCTAACGAGGTACTCTTCAAGTCAGACTGTAACATCAATTCACAATAAGTTATTCAAAATTCAGTACTATTTTAATATGGTTTGGCTTTGTGTCCCCACCCAAATCTCATCTCAAATTATAATCCCCATGTGTTGAGGGAGGGACCTATAATTGCCACATGTTGAGGGAGGGAAGTAACTGGATCATAAGGGCAGTTTCCCCCAATGCTGTTCTTGTGATAGTGAGTTCTCCCAAGGTCTGATGGTTAAAAAGTGGCAGTCTCCTCTGCGCTCTCTCTCCTGCCACCACGTAAGACATGCCTTGCTTCCCCTTCACCTTCTGCCGTAATTTTAATCTTCCTGAGATCTCTCCAGCCATGTGGAACTGTCAGTCAATTAACTCTCTTTCCTTTACTAATTACTCAGTCTCAGGTATTCTTTATAGCAGTGTGAAAACAGACTAATACAGAAAATCATTACCAGGAATGGCACACTGCTATAAAGATCATATGAAAGTGAAATCATTTTCACTTCCTTAAAAATGTGGAAGTGATGTTGGAACTGGGTAACAGACAGAGGCTGGAACAGTTCAGAGGGCTCAGAAGAAGACAGGAAGAGGGAAAGTTTGGAACTTCCTAGAGACTTGTTGAATGGCTTTGACCAAAAGGCTGATAGTGATATGGACAATGGAGTCCAGGCTGAGGTAGTCTCAGGTGGAAACAAATAATTTATTGGATACTGAAGCAGAGGTCCCTCTTGCTATGCTTTAGCAAACAGACTGGTGGCATTTCCCCTGCCCTAGAGGTGTGTGGAACTCTGAACTTCAGAGAGATGATTTAGGTTACCTGGCAGAAGAAATTTCTTTTTTTCTCCTTTTTTTTCCTTTTTTTTTTTTTTTGTTTTTTTTTTTCTTTGGCAGAAGAAACTTCTAAGCAGCAAAGCATTCAAGAGGTTACATAGCTTTTTCTGAAAGCAATCAGTCATATGTGTTCACAAAGAAATTGAAATTTGAACTTATGTTAAAAGGGAAGCAGGGTATAAAGGTTTGGAAAATCTGCAGCCTGACTCTGTGGTAGGAACAAAATAGTCATTTTCTGGAAAATTTAAGCCAGCTGCAAAAACGTGCATAAGAGAGGAGCCAAATTGAATAACCAAGACAATGGGGAAAACGTCTAGGGCATGTCAGAGATCTTCATGGCAGCCCTTCCCATCATAGGCCCAGACGCCTAAGAAGGAACAATGGTATCATCAGCTGGGCCTCTGCTGCTCTGTGCAGTCCTGGGAGAGCACCCTGCACTCCAGCTGCTCCAGCTCCAGCCATGGCTAAAAGGGGCCAAAGTATAGCTCAGGCTTTTGCTTCAGAGGGTGCATACCCACAAGCACTGGCAGCTTCTATGTGGTTTTGGGCCTGTGGGTGCACAGAAGACAAGAGTTGAGGTTTGGGAACCTCTGCCTAGATTTCAGAGCATGTATGGAAACACCTGGATTGCCAGACAAAAGTCTGCTGCAGGGGCGAAGCCCTCTGGAGAACCTCTGCTAGGGCAGTGTAGAAGGGAAATGTGGGGTTGGAATCCCCACAGAGAGACCTCAATGGGGCACTGCCTAGTCAAGCTGTGAGAAGAGGGCCACCATCCTCCAGATGCCAGAAAAGTAGGTCCACCAACAGCTTGCACCAGGTATCTGGAAACGCTACAGGCACTCAATGCTAGCCCATGAAAGCAGCTGCAAGGGCTGTGCCCTGCAAAGCCACAAGGGCAGAGCTCCCCAAGGCCATGAGAGCCTATCTCTTGCCTCAGCATGCCCTGGATGTCAGACATGGAGTCAAATGAGGTTTTGGAGCTTTAAGACTCAATGACTGCCCTGCCGGGTTTCTGACTTGCATGAGGCCTACCTATGGCCCCTTTGTTTTGTCCAATTTCTCCAAGTTGGAATGAGAACATTTACCAAATGCCTGTACCCTTATTGTATCTTGGAAGTAACTAACTTGTTTGTGATTTTACAGGCTCATAGGTGGAAGGGACTTGCCTTGTCTCAGATGAGACTTTAGACTTGGACTTTTGGATTAATGCCAGAATGAGTTAACACTTTGAGGGACTATTGGGAAGGTATTGTTTTGAAATGTAAGAAGGACATGAAATTTGGGAGGGGCCTGGGATGGAATGATACGGTTTGGCTTTGTGTCCCGACATAAATCTCATTTCAAATTGTAATCTCCATGTGTTGTGGGAGGTACCTGTAATACCCACATGTTAAAGGAGGAAGGGAAGTGACTGGATCATGGGGGCAGGTTCCCCCATTCTGTTTTTATGATAGTGAGTTCTCACATCATCTGATGGTTAAAAAGTAGTAGCTCCCCCCACCGCCTTGTAAGATGTGCCTTGCTTCGACTTCGCCTTCCACCACGATTTTAAGTTTCCTGAGGCCTCCCCAGCCATGCGGAACTGTGAGTCAATGAAACCTCTTTCTTTTATAAATTATCCAATCTCAGGTATTTTTTATAGCAGTGTGAAAACAGATTAATACATATTTTATCTACTCATATATTACACACTTTTTAGCCAGAAAGAACTTTAGTGAAAGAACTATAGTGAATTTTTCACTATTTTTCTTTTTGATAAAAAAGACAATTTTCCATTAATAAATACTGAGCAATTTTTAAAATCATACTTTCTATTTTGTCCACAATATCCTAATAGTATTGCAAACTGACCAAAAATAAGAACTATCTTCCTAGAGCTAAAATTAACATTCAATCACAATAAACCTTGGATTTACCTGGCATAAATCATAATAAGCCTTGCATTTACTTGGCATAATTAAGGTAGATAAAATGTTCAGTAATACTTAGCACTTTTGGTCACAACTGGAAACAGGAAAGTCAAATTAAAGATCATCCCAAAATTAGCGTTTATTAATTTATTGTTTATGTAATTATTTGCAATTTCTAAGGTAACAATACATGCACACTTGAAGAAATTTTGGTTAAGAAAAACAAAAATCAATGAAATGGATCATTCTAGAACCACTGTTAGCATTTTCATGACATTGCTTCCTTTCACAAGCATTTTAAAAATGAGGTTATAGCTGGAATATATACAATCTTGCAATATGTATTTTATTTAATATTAGTATTTTCACTGAATATGGTATACATTATCTTTGAAGGCACAATGTCAGATAAATATTATGAAAGTGATATTTTACTTTTGTATTCATTATTTTATCATACGTCTCTCTCACTACAATGCAACCTCCCTCAAAGCAGTGGCCATGATTTTCTCATTTATCACTGTATACTCAAAGCTTAGCACACTGCCCGACATGGTGTAAGCAGGTGTTCAATACACATTTTTTTAATGAATGAATGAACTTATTTAGCAATTCTATCATTAGAGATAATCCTCCCTTAATGCAACAAATACATTAAGAGTTTTTTTCTCGATACCTTATCTAAGTAATTTGCCTTTTATATTGAGCAAGATTTTCCAAAGAAGAAATAGTATACCCAGTGAAGACAGGGTAATCTTATGCAGAAGAAAAAACAAATAAGAATACACTTCTAGCCCTTTAGGATGGTTATTAAAAAAAGAAAGAAAACAACAAGGGTTAGCATGTATGTGAATTAACTTGAACCCTTGTGCATTACTGGTGGAAATGTAAAACTGTGCAGCTGCCATGGAAAATGGTATGATGATTCCTCAAAAAGTGAAAGATAGAATTACCATATGACTGAACAATTCCACTTCTGGGTCTATATTCAAAAGAAGTAAAAGCAGGCACTCAAACAGATATTTGTACACCAGGTTCATGGCAGCACTAGTCACGAAAAGTCAAAAGGTAGAAGCAATCCAAGGGTCCATGAATAGATGAATGGATTAACAAAATGTGGCATATATATATACAATGTAATAGTACTCAGCCTTAAAAAGGAATGAAATTCCATACATGCTATATAATATGAATAAACACTGAAGACATTATGCTAAGTGAAAAAAGTCAGACACAACAATACAAATACAAAATCCAGTGCTATATGACTCTATTTACATGAGGTACCGGGAATAGTCAAATTCAGAGAGAGAGACAGAACAGTGTTTACCCAGGGGTTGGGGGAAGGGAAAAATGTAAAGTTATTGTTTGATATATAGAGTTTGAGTTTGACATGATGATAAAGTTCTATAAATAGACAGGGATAATGGTTACACAACTCTATGAAGGTACTTAATGTTAATGAACTATATACACTTTAAAATGGATTTCAATGGCGAGTTTTATGTTATGTATATTTTATCATAATGAAAAATAACTGAAAAGCAAATAAGAGTAAGGATTCACAGCCAGGGGCAGTGGCTAATGCCTGTAATCCTAGCATTTTAGAGGGCTGAGACAGGCAGATTGCTTAAGCTCCAGGGGTTCAAGACCAGCCTGGGCAACATGGCAAAACCCTATGTCTACAAAAAGTACAAAAAAAAATTAGCCAGGTGTGGTGGCATGGGCCTGTAGTCCCAGCTACTTACTTGGGGTGCTGAAGAGGGAGGATCACTTGAGTCCAGGAGATCGAGGCTGCAGTGAGCCAAGATCACACTACTGCACTCCAGCCTGAGTGACAAACGGAAGCCCTGTCTCAAAAAAAAAAAAAAAAAAAAAATTCACAAGTACAACTTCTTAGGAATCAGTATTTTTGAAATAAAATATTTCTCCATTTAGACAAAAGGGACTGAGATACGATCCTGCATCTATTTTACTACTATCAATATACTGTATTCTTAATTTTTAAAATTCCATTTCCATTACTATACATATATAAATACTCAGTTGGAATGTAATTATGAACTATATATTATCAATGTTTGTATCTTCTGCAACATGCCAAATTATATCATCACAAACTTACTACATATTTAACCACAATATCATCTGATAATTTAGATGCTAGTCTATTCAAATAGAGTCTAATTTGTAGCCATATGTAAATATGAGGATTCAAGAAAAAGAACATTTATTAAGGATTTCAAAATTGGTATTCTAGACTTATTAAAGAGAATAGAAAACTGCCTCTTTAAAAAATTCTTGGCTAGGCATGGTGGCTCACCCCCATAATCCCAGCACTGAGAGGCCAAGGTGGGTGGATCACAAGGTCAGGAGTTCAAGACCAGCCTGGCCAACTCAGTGAAACCCCATCTATACTAAAATACAAAAAAAAATTAGCTGGGCATGGTGGTACACGGTCTGTAGTCCCTGCTACCCGGGAGGCTGAGGCAGGGAAATCACTTAACCTGGGAGGTAGACGTTGCAGTGAGCTGAGATCATACCACTATACTCCAGTCTGGTGACAGAGCGAGACACCATCTCAAAAAAAAATATATCATATTAGTATTTCCTTTGAGTAAAACTTGCCTAGCACAGATATATCTGAATTTGTTTGAGACACTGTCCAATATTTATTAAGTGATTAAAATATTCACGATACATGATAGTTGATAAATTCTTAAAATTCACTTAAAACTTACAAAGATTTAGGGTTAAGATTTTCATTAGCTTTTAAATGTGTACGGTTATACATCTCCTAATGACAGATATATGTTCTGAAAACTGCCTTTGTTCAGTGATTTCATCAGTGTCAACATCAGAGTGTACATACGCAAACCTATTAATAGATGTTATAGCCTATTGCTCATAGGCTACAAACCTATATAGCCTGTTACTGTACTAAATGTAGGCAATTGTAACACAATGGTAAGTATTTGTGTATCTAAGCACAGAAAAGATTATGTGTTGCACTACAAGTTACAACAGGTATGATGTCATTAGGATATAGGAATTTTTTAGCTCTACTATAATTTTATGGGGCCACCATTGCATATGCAGTCCTTTGTTGATTAAAACATCCTTTTGTGGTACATGACTGTATTAAAACCACAAAATCAATGATCCAAACTTTCCTTTAGTTACTTTTTAATTTCTCATGTTTTCCATATCTTTATATTTCTGTATCTCTGAAAAACAAAGTGTTACCTTCAGCTAATGTACTCATTTCTCTCAAGTAATTAGCCACAAAGGCATTACCAAACAGCCAGTAGACTGGAAAGAAGACTTGATAAATTTGACAATGCCTTGCTTTCTCTTGGGCTTGAGGTTAAAAGGCCTTTTCTATTTGAAAAGCTGCTTAAGTATTAAGTATCTTCATTTTAAATAAAAGACTTGATATTTTATTAGATGGTCTTCCATCTGCTCCGATGACCAAGAAATCATAATTCTGTCTCAGTAAATGTCACAAGTCACATTATTTTAGGATATGATATTACAAATATGCAATATGCCTTAAAGCTGCCAAGCCAATACAATATAAAGTATCTCAAATTAATCAAAGACATGTCAGTTAGCCTTACAATATACAACTACTGGAATAAATCTTCTCACTCCCCTGTGTGTGCCTCTGAATGTCAAATTCTTTTATTTGGGAGGTCTTTGTTGGCAAATGACAATTTGCTACTTGCCAGTCGCCCTCAATTTGTGTTGCTTTGACTACTAGTGTATACATTGTCTGATGACAAAAACAAAGATTAAGCTTTAGTATGGAGTTAATATCCATCATGTAGGAAATTATTAGCTTGACAAGAATTGCACTAATATTCTTCCTTTAAAGAAATGTTTTTCCTTTAAGGACATTTAATGTAATAAAAGTAAAGTTAATATGAAACACAAAATCATTTATACTAACCAGATTATGATGCCATGGTTTTGTTTTCTTTTTCTTTGAGACAAAGTTTTTCTCTGTTGCCCAGGCTAGAACACAGTGGTGTGATCATAGCTCATGTATCCTTGAAAACCTGAGCTCAAAGATCCTCCCACTGCAGCCTCTTAAGTAGCTAGACTACAAGGCACATTTTTGGTTTTTGGTAGAGACAGAGTCTCACTATGTTGTCCAGGCTGGTCTGGAACTCCTGAGCTCAAGGGGTCCTCTGGCCTTGGCCTCCCATCATGCTGGTATTACAAGTATGAGCCACCACACCCAGCCCTCTGCCATGGTTTTCAAGAGAACAAGTTAAAAAAAAATTGGGCAGCAGAAGACACTAGACATGTTTTTTTAAAAAACAAAACATAATATACAATTTTATACACATCCAGCCCTCTGCCATGGTTTTCAAGAGAACAAGTTAAAAAAAACTGGGCAGCAGAAGACACTAGACATGTTTTTTTAAAAAACAAAACATAACACACAATTTTATAAAGACAGATTTACAAAGTGTTTCATGCTATAAATAGACTCATTCATAGCATTTAATTTTCATAGCATTTAATTTGAATACGTTATTCATTGAATTTATCAAAAATAGTGTTAAATTAAGCTCACATTTTTCTTCTTAAAAAATGTTTTAGCTTTATCTTGCCTGTTTTTAATTGGGAAAAAAATCAATTCTAATTATATCTAACCAAAGCCATAGTTTCTGAAAGCTTTAGTCTCTCTAACTTATATCCCATTAGGAAGCATTCAGCATTGTCCTAATAAAAGCTTTCCAATAGAACAGTTCATCCTCCTTACTCCCGGGAATAAGCAGCCAGATAGATCACTTCAATGGCAAAGATAAAAAGATGAGATAGCAAGTTACTTTGCCATGGCAACAACTTTAAAAATTCTAAACAGATCACTTTCTCCTATTTAAATATAAATGTGGTCTAAAGCAGCTGCTACAATGACTGACGAGTTCTCAATCAAAATCTATTACCATGAGGGTTTCCAACTTAGAATGTGTAACATCTGCCACTGAAGAGAAACAGAAACTTTAAATCTACTATTCCAAACTATGTTTCTGCTATAGATCCCTACATTGCAATATTCGGTCTAATCTTAATGATGCATTTAATAAAAGTGTATTTTGGTTTTATTCTAGATAATTAGGACAAAAAATACCAAAGATACATTTGCCATGGCACTTTAAATTTGGATTTGTAAAGCTGAACCTCATGAGAACTATTTAAATCCTCCAAAGTATTTGGCCAAAATTTAACAGCCTGTGGAAATAGCTAGTAGAAAGTTGGCAATTTTTAGTTATTACCCTGGTACCTCACCCCTAAAATAGGTTCTCACAGTTGTATAACCAGACAACAAAATTTACAAACTTTTCCAATCGATGATGCTTTTAAATATACATAAAGATATACTAAATGCCATTAGTTAACATTTAAAAGAATAACATAGCATATGGTACAAGGTATAAAATAAATGCTTTAAACTGTAAAAATTACCTCAGATTTAAATTGAACACATTATAATTTATCCAACACAGCTTAATGCCATCGTGATATCAACAAAATTTTATTAACTACACTAACTATAGGTAACTCAAAAGCTCCGCCCTTCCCTTTAAGCAGTCTCATTTAGTAGCTTATCTACAGATTCAGAATTTCCATTTAAATATATTACTATTTATATAGCTATATGTCATTGTTTCAGCTTTCTCCCCTCAGCCTTTGGTCTTTCTAAGGAAGAGCTACTGAATAATTTTATCTCCATCAGAGAAAAAAAAAATTAAGGTGAGTTTTTTATGCAGCCAATTAACATTTTGAGTGCTATAAATTACAACAGTACTTCTTCCTTTGCCTACTACCAAAATAGGAAAAGCTTAAAAAGAAAAAAAAAAAGAAAAAGCTATAATTTTAAAACACTGATCTCTTTTCCATAGAAAATGACTTTTAGATCACATGGAAAGTAACATGATTTTAAAATATGCATATAAAACTTTTTTCTCTACCAAAATCCTTGAGTACTTTGGAAAAGAATAAATTAACCGTAAGGCTCATATAAATACACAAGGGTATGCCAAACAAACATCTTAAAAACTACAGGACCAAATAGTAACTTTCAGGAGCTCACCAGAATCCAGCCAGTTCTGTGGCTGCAAACGGAAGAATAGAATTCTGTACTCAAAGGAGTCCCAAGAAGCTGACTTCAGTCAATTTGAACCTCTAGAGAGTCAAACTCCCTAGATAATTAATTTAGAAGATTCTAAGGAGACCAAAAGAGATCAATCAGAAAGATCCTGAGTCTGAATCTACTTAAGAAGAAAAATAACTGGAGAGTCTCAGACCTAAAGACATGCCAAAATGCGATGACTACTAAAGGAAAACATTTGTTTTTCTTCTATACTCACACAGAAACACCAGTGGTTCTTAATGTGTGGGTTTTCCACACCAAGCAATTCTCCACTTCTCTGCAGTCACCAACTGAGTGTCCTCCAATTTAACCCAATTTTGCTCAGAGTTAGTGCAGAACCCACAGCTTAAAGGTTCAGTCCCAACAAGACTGCTCCCACTTCAGATGTCAATTCCTAGTAGGGGTCCTCAGGTTATCCACAAACTCCTGTCTGGCTTGGTTATAAATCTGAGGTTTCCATGACATCTTCTATTAGGTTTGATAATTTGCTACGACAACTCACAGAACTCAGAAAGGCACTTTAATTACATTTACCAGTTTATTATAATGAATGCAACTCAGAAACAGCCAAATGGAAGAGATGTATAAGGCAAGGCTGAGGGGGTACACAGAACTTCCATGGCCTCTCTGGACTTGTCACACTCCCAGCATTTCAACACAACCTAGAAGCTCTTTAAATCCCATAGTTTAATAATTTTTAGCGTTCATCGTGTAGGCATAATCGATTATAAATTCAATCTCTAGTCCCTCTCCCCTTTTCAGAAGATGGAAGTGGGGCTGAATTTTCCAAGGTTCTAATTATGGAGTGGACTTTCTGTTGACCAGCCCCCATTCTGAAGCTATGCAGGAGCCCAGGTGTCACCCCATTCCAACAAAAGACACTACTATCACCACCAAAATGTAAAGGTATTTAGAAGTTCTGAGATAGGAACCAGGGTCAATGACCAAATATTAAAACAATATAGGACAGCACTCCTACAGCTCAGGAAATTATAATGGCCTTTATGTTCTCTGTATCAGGAACTGGGGGTAGGACCAAAAATATATATTTCTTACTGTGTCACAACTACAGACTTAAACTCTTAAATTGCTCTGCAAATGATAAGCTGTCACAAGACTCCTCGGGATAAGGGAGAGCTAGATGACTGATTTCTAAAACCTAAGACTTATGAATTCTACATGTCATATTTTATGCCATTAAATGGAAAACTAGGTTCAAAGAGAACCACCTTGGTTTTCAAATCAATTTCACTAAAATATAATTTGCCTACAATAAAATATACTCATTTCAAATGTACAATATAAAGTTTTAGAAAAATATTAAGATATAAGATATTGCCTTCATCCCAAAAGGCTCCTCAGCTCCCTCTCAGTCAACACCTTGCTCTCAGCCCAAGGCAACCAACAATGTACTGGCATTGTAGCATTGTAGACTAGTTTTGCCTTTTCTAGAATTTCCAATTTATCCCTTACTAATAATTCTGTGAGATAATTTGAGGTTCAACAAAGGTAAGCAACTTGCATAACCTCACAGGACTCCAAGATTAAAATTTAGGGTTTGAAATCACATCTGTCTGATGCCAAAGCCTACTATTACGTGCTACTACAAGAGCATCCCTAGTGTTTTTCGTTTTTGCATACCTGGCCATGAATGATAAAATGAATTTAAGGAAACTGATCTAAACTTGATCCAAAAAAAAAAAGAAAGATTCATTTTGAATGATAAAACCATAGGTCTTGGTAACAAATTAGATTAAAAAGAACAAAGACCATACATTTACACAAATTAAAAAAAAAATTTAAGAACAAAGAAAGAGTCTTAGATTTTATCTGCATAGTCTCAAAGTATCTTCCAAGAAATTTATTCACTGCAAAGAGATAGTTTTACAGTGGGGAAACCCAGCAGAAACCACCTTAACAAGTGATCAAGGTCAGAATCACCAAAAAGAAGACATACATCATGAACCCCAGGATAAAAGACATATTGTTTCTGTGGTATATCTGTCAAATATGCGTAACTTTGTCGCAATCATGACAGAACATTGTACAAACTCAAAGCGTAGTCATAAAAGACAAAAAGTCTGCAGAACTATTACAGACTGCAGAATAAAGACAACTAAATCTAATATGCAATCCTGGATTCTATCCTGATCAAAAAAAGGGCATTAGAGGAAAAATACATGGAATTCAAATAAGGCCTGTAGTTAATAATATGTATCACGTCAACCTCCTAGTTTTAATAACTGTCCCATGGTTGTGCAAAATGTTAACATTAGATGAAATTGGGTAAGGAACACAGTAGTCCCACCACCCCATGCCCAGGGGATGCATCCCAAGACCCCCAGTGGATGAGTGAAACTGCAAATAATATTGAACACTACATATACGTTTTATCCTATACATACCTATAATTAAGTTTAATTTACAAGTTAGGCAAATTAGATTAACAGCAACAATAATAAAATGGCCAGGTGTGGTGGTTCACTGGGAGGCTGAGGCAGGAGGATTGCTTGAGCCCTGGAGTTCAAGGCTACAGTGAGCTATGACTGCACCACTGCATTCCAGCCTGGGTGACAGAATGAGACCTCCATCTCTTCTCTCTCCCCCTCAAAATATTTTCTTATACTGTACTCATCAATTTTCAGACAAAGGTTGACCTTAGGTAACTGAAACTAGAGAAAGTGAAATCTAGGATAAAGAGAGTAAATATGTAAACTCTACTTATTTTTGCAACTTTTCTGTAAGTCTAACATTAGTTCAAAACCAAAAGTTTTTTAAAAGGGGTCCTTAGATATTTTTCTGAAACTCAATTTGTAACCTTGCAATTGCAATAATGAATGCACTTAAATCAATCTTATGGTGAAATTCTATACAGTTAATTGTTAAATTTAAATCATGCCACATTTACTAAACATCTCTATGTAAGATCACTACAGAATGTGGCGACACAGTGATTCATTTAATAAATAAGCTATGACAAATATAAAAAGTTGAACATGAAACTATTGAAAGAGCTGGTTCAAAAACAAAATCAGTAATTCTGAAAAGTGATAGTTTTTGTATCTTCTGAGATCAGAGTATTTTTGCATCTTTTTCTTTCGAGAATTAAGACTTCAACCTCGGTCAGAATATTAATAAGTATAAACATTATAACCTCTTGTTGCACAAAATTCCTACAAATTCTTAATCAAAATCATGATGCAATGAAATAAAACTTCCAAGTCCTAACCAAAAATAATGCAGTATATTTGATAGATATACGCTACAGTGGACACTTTTGTTCAGAACAAAACTTTCTGCTGTGAAATGCTCATTTCCCTACTATAAGACAGGAACTTTAAAGAAGCTATCATTTGTATTCAAATTCCACGTCTTCATAACCAATCTGTTAGATACAAGAGCATCTGACCAAAGCTAAGTCCATAATGAAACATCACCCTAGGTCCAATTTACACATTGGTTAGGGTCTTTTGGCTTAAAACAAATTTAAGAAATTAAAAATAAGAGTAAGAGGGAGGTGGTCCATCTTACTGGGAAGACTGAAAGAATGCTGGGGTAGCTCATAGAACTGAAGAAATAACTAAACCACCAACAGTTTTTTATAATGGCAGGAATCCGAGGAGTTCTATAGACCTTAACAGCACAAATTTACAGACCTTCCCTCTTGGATGCCCCTATTTCCACATCTAGCCAATTTAATTTCTTTGTTTGAGCAGAAACTTTATCTGAATTTTCCATCCTTGTATCTCCAGCAATCAAACATATAATAAGCCTTCAATAAATGCTTGTTGACTGAATGAACTAATAAAACTAGTCAATAAAGTAACTGCTGAGTGAGAAAATCAAACTGGCCTAGCTTATTTCAGATATCTATCCCTAGATAATCAACTAATCTAACATCAGTATAAGACATTTTGGGGCCTTTCCCATAAAAGAGAAACTTGTCAACGGGGCTAACTGGCATGTATTATATATATAAATATTAAAATATTTGACCTATAAGTTATTCTGTCATATCAAATAAAAAAACTTTTCATGCACATTTTAAGTCCTCTAGATCTGCATTTCTGTACCACCCCTTAATTTATTTCATTAATTTTTTTTCTCATAAATAAAAAACAAAGGCCATGTGTAAACCAAAATAACTTTAAATGTGGACACTCACTCATGCCATCACTGGAAAAACTAAATAAAAATTACAGGCCAGGCATGGTGGCTCACGCCTGAAATCTCAACACTTTGGGAGATTGAGGGGGGCAGATCACTTGAAGTCAGACTAGCCTGACCTCAAGACCAGTTCGAGACCAGCCTGACCAACATGCTGAAACCCCATCTCAATACAAAAATTAGCCAGGCATGGTGGTGCACTCCTGTAGTCCCAGCTACTCGGGAGGCGAAGGCAGGAGAATTGCTTGAATCCAGGAAGCAAAGGTTGCAGTGATCCAAGATGGCGCCACTGCACTCCAACCTGGGCAACTGAGCAAGACTCCATCTCAAAAAAATATACATATATATAAATTAAAATTATGCTTAAAGTCTTTTAATTTAGATTTCATTAACCAGATTTTTTATTCACTACTGACCTATACTTCTTATGGATTCTTCTCAGCACTGTTAGATGGCTTACAGAGGAAACTATCATAATCATGTTTATTTGCATTAATAGATTATTAATTGTAAAATGTGCATTGTTAGAATGAATAACCAAAACAAGATATAATAATTGTTACAAAATGTTAAAGTTGTCTCTTTAAACATTCTTAATTAAAATATTTTATATAACTCAGTCTTGTCAGTAAACAAATTACAGCTAAAAGTAAAAAGCCAACTACAAATTATTTTTATAAATTTGTAAAATTAACTCTTCTACTTCATATGATCATAATTCTAAATTTCAGTAACATCTATACAAGTAACTATGTGTTTATATGTTTTAATGTGTAACATTATTATAAAAGTCTAGCTCTTAGAAAACCAATAAATCATTCCAACTTCCATACTGAAATGAATTACATAAAATTAGCTAAGGAAAGACTTGCACTGCAATCTGACACACGTGTGTGTGTGCGCGCGCACACACACACACACACACACCTCTCTCTCTCTCTCTCTCTCGTTTACAAAGCTACTTAACACAAGTAAAAAGGAGAAAAAGGCTCAATAAACAAGTTAAAATGTGAGTTTTGGAAATAAAAGGCATAGAAAGAAAATGTATCCTGAAATCCAAACTGAAGTTTCAGAAGAACCTAACCAGGCACTTGTAACTGAGTTTAGAATTAAGAAGTAAAATTTTAAACCTGAAAGGCAATTTTAAACCTGAAAGAAAATTAATGTAACTTTAAGAGCAACAGGCTTTTAAGTGAGAACCTTTGTAGGTAAAGTATTAAAATAAAGTATTAAGTATGAAAAGTAACACTTTATACTTAGTACATACTTTGACATGCATATATGTCAAGAAATCATATATTTGGAGCAACCTTACATGGAATTGGTACAAAGAGTAATTTGCTGAAAATATTTTTATTCAATACGTTCAGCAAAGAAAAAAATTCAGTTTCTATACTACTCAGCTGAATGGTACTAATGATTCATCTTTATGTCTCCACACAAATAAGAGAGAATAAAATTAGTTTATAACATTCATTTTTAACAGTTAAATTTCCAAAAATATGATTTCTTGACATCTTAAATCTAGCAGCATGAAGCTTTTTGTTTTAAACATACGATTAAAGTAAAGACGTTTAAACAGTCTACAATAATATAGAAGGTTAGAGGAACCTCTTATAAGGAATGGAGGCTGGTGTGCTGGCTCATGCCTGTAATCCAGCACTTAGGAAGGCAGAGGCAGGAGGAATGCTTGAGGCCAGGAGTCTTGAGACCAGCCTGCACAATATAGTGAGACCTCATCTCTACAAAAAGTAAAAACAGCTGGGCGTGGTGGTGTATATCTGTAGTCATAGCTATTCGGGAGGCTGAGGTGGAAGGATCACTTGAGGCTGGAGGGTCAAGGCAGCAGTGAGCCGTGACTGTGCCACTGCACTCTAGTGTAGGTGACAGAGTGAGACCCTGACTCAAAAAAAAAAAAAAAGGATTGGAGAGAGAAGTAATCCAAAGATGACCTAAGCCAAAACCACACAAAACTCATTATTTTTCTGCCAAGACTTCAAAAACTCTGCTACCAAATACATATATTATATATGCTTTGGACATCATGCAAAGCCTACATCTAAATAAATAAATCCCACATCAAAAGAAATACAGTGCAAATCAGCAAAACAAATATTATTTATCATCAGAATGTGCAGACAACCCATAGAATGGAAGACAATAATTGCAAACTATGCATCTGACAAAGGACTAGTATCCATCATCTCCAAGGAACTCAAACAAATCAGTAAGAAAAAAGCAAATAAACCCATCAAAAAGTGGGCAAATGATATTTCTCAAAAGAAGATATACAAATGGCCAAAAAACATATGAAAGAGGGCTCAACATCACTAACCATCAGGAAAATGCAAATTAACACCACAATGAGACCTTATTCCTGCAAGAATGGCCATTATTAAAAAGTCAAAAAACAATAAATGTTGGCATAGATGTAGTGAAAAAGGAACACTTATACACTGCTGGTGCGAAGGTTAATTAGTGTAACCTCTATAAAAAGCAGTATGGAGATTCCTTAAAGAACTAAAAGTAGGTCTGCCATTCAATTCAGCAATCCCACTACTGGAGATCTACCTCAATGAAAAGAGGTCATTATATGAAAAAGACACATGCACTTAAATGTTTGTTGCAGCAAAATTCATGAATGCAAAGGTATGGAACCAACCTAAGTGCCCAATGACCAATGAGTGAATAAACAAGATATGGTATATATACACCATGGAATACTACTCAGGCATAAAAAGGAACAGAATATCTTTTGCAGCAACTTGGATGGAACTGGAAGCCATTATTCTAGGTGAAGTAACTCAGGAATGGAAAACCAAATACCTATGTTCTCACTTCTAAGTAGGAGGTACACTATGAGTATGCAAAACCATATAGGGTGATGTAATGAACTTTGGAAGACTCAGTAGGGGAAGGAGGAGAGAGGAGTGTAAAATAAAACAGTATATATTAGGTACAATGTATACTACTTTGATGAGAGGTACAGTAAAATCACAGAATTCACCACTATGTAATTCATCCATGTAACCAAAAAACTCTTGTACCCCAAAAGCTCCTAAAATTTTTAAAAATTAAAAAATAAGAAATATAGTGCAAATGGTTACATAATGAAGAGCTAGTTAATACACCACTTTAACAAACAAAAGATCCTAATACTCCTTCAAAGACTAAATAGACCAGGAGTGGTGGCTCACATCTGTAATCCCATCACTCTGGAAGTCCAAGGCAGGCAGATCACCTGAGGTCGAGAGTTCAAGACCAGCCTGACCAACATGGAGAAACCCCATCTCTACTAAAAATACAAAATTAGCTGTGTGGTGGCGCATGTCTGTAAACTCAGCTACTGAAGAGGCTGAGGCAGAAGAACTGCTTGAACCTGGGAGGCGGAGGTTGAGGTGAGCCGAGATCACACTATTGCAATCCAGGCTGAGCAGCAAGAGCGAAACTCCATCTCAAAACAAACAAAAAAGAAAAAGAAATGCACTCTATTATTTTTTTAAATGACCCAAACTAAAGTTTAGTAAGAGAGATTTGTATAATGGGTGAAAATGTTAAAAACAAAATAGCTGCAACAGTATTCTTAACAAAATAATTAACATACAAAAAGCATTATTAAAAAGATAATGAACTGGGCATGGTAGCATGTGCCTGTAATCTACCAGCTACTCAAGAAGCTTCAGTGGTAGGTTCATTTGAGCCTAAGAGTTCGAGATCAGCCTGGGCAACATAGTAGGACCCCACTTCAAGCAAAAGAAGACAAAAACAAGCAAACAAAACAGGATGATGATTACAAATAGTATCTACTAACAACTGTATTCAACAAGTTTATATTAAAGATTTATTTCCCATCAGGTTTCTAATTCAACTAAGAAATAATATTGTATGAATACTTTATGAGTTTCAGAAAGTAAAACTTAGAACATTCCACAAAATTAGAGACTCCAATTTGAGAGCCAACACCCCTTAACCCTAACTGTTATAAACATTGTTCAGAATTCTGGTGGCTACCATTGGAATAGGAAAAGTACCAAAGAAGAGACAGGAGAAAAGGTAGAAACACAGAAGAGAGGAAAGAGAAGTATACTGTAGTATTTACAGGGTATACCAAATAGGAGTCCAATCAAGAAAACAGAAGTCTCTCAATATATTTCAAAAAATAGCTACTAATACAGGAAATTTTCCAGCACACACTGGAACCATGGAAGGAGGAGCTCTCTGAAAAGAGCTAAAGTCACAAAGCACAAGAAGCCACCACCAGAGAAATAGCCTTTATCAGAGATGGCAACCAAAAAATACCCCAGCTTCTTCTCCCTTTTACCTGTCCTCCAGTCTTCCACTAGTATCTGTCAATGGCCAAACTCATGCAGAAGCCTATGGTTCAGCCCTTAAAACAGAAAAAGAGGAACTGAAAATTGAGAAATAGAAAACCAAACAGACAAATGATAACACAAAGTATCTTCCCAAAATCCCTTCTGGTATTAGTAGATACTATAAAAAGCTTAGAGCCTATTGCTTATTCTTATCATTCCTTGTCTATTCTTTTCCTGAGAGGGTAGAAATACTCCTTTATTTCTAACTTTAATGCTATTTTTTAAAAATACATTATGATATCTAAAAATGTGAGGACTATATCCAAGTAGCTCAAGCCTTTCAGGATTCCAAGGGTCATTAATCCTAGCGGTTAGCTCTTAATCACTGGCTAGAGATTGTAATCACCTAAAAAAATACCAGCCTCCCACCTCCAACCAAGACCAATTAAATTAGAACCTCCAAAAGTGAGGCCCACACACTGGTAGTTTCCTTAAAACTCCCCAGAGTGATTCCAATATGCAGCCAGGCTTGAGAATCATTGGTTTATCCAAAATACTTCTGAATTAAAAACTACAATTTGCTCAGTAACACCCTAATGTCTCAGCCAGAAGAGGGCAGCAAGGAACTATTCTAGAAGACCACAAAAGACAAAATAAGGGACCCTAGTACTTTAGTCCCTTAGGAACTGTGCAAAGTGATGAAAAACCACCAAGATTCAAGTATTCTGGGATAAATGCCATGCCTCAAGTGGGAACTAATGAGTGAATGGTAAGGAACCAAGCAGAGATAAGCCCCCAGGAAGGGTAAATTTAAGGAACAAGAGACAGCCAGTAAATGGTCAGAAAAGTACCAAGCACAAAAAGCCACTCAATTGTGCTCATTTTCCAGTCATCCTGATTTCCTTAGCTAATTACTTTGTCTTACTGTATTACTGAAAGATGCATAAAATCCTTTTTGAAATAAGGCTGAAATTGAGGGAATCAATTAAAATTTGACCCAGACACACCTAATCTGAGCCATCAGATCATTCAGTCATTTACAAGCATTATCAGTAATACTACAAATGTATGATGTTTAAAGGAGATCCAGTATGAATAAACTAGTACAAATCCATCATGACTACAAGAAAAATAGCTCTTAAGCACATGGGACATCATCAGTCTTCACATATGAAGACAGTATATCTACTATTGCTAACATTACTGCTGCTAACCACAAAACAAGAAAAACAAACACATCGAACTCTGCAACCTTTAAAAACTCAGACTGGCACTAAATCATCTGTCACTTATTCATTATAAATAAGTGTGTGTGTGTGTGTGTGTGTGCGTGCGCGCGCGCGTGTTCATGTAGAACGAAAGCAATTACTAAATAATATTTTTAAAGATATTTAGCTTTAAGATTTAATAAACACAATTTCTCTGTACCTTCTGACAGAAAAATATGAAAAAAAATTTGAACTTTCTCAGGCCTTTTTGTTTTTAGCTATTAATAGACACTTAGCCCTCTGCTTTTAGTTTATCCAAAAATAAATACAGCAATACCGCCTTTTTCTAGAGGTTGAGGACTGGAGGAGAATCACTACCTTAGAAGAGAAGAAATCAATTATCAGATATTTTCACTTACTTTCACTTAGGAACTTACTGACTTTAGGCAATGGATATCTGAATTCATATCTTTTAGAGGACGCTTGGGGGAAAGAAACTAGATGTTCCAATTCAGGAACTTATCTACAACTATTATAACCTACACTTACTTTGAAAAAAAAAATCTCTTGTTTTACAGACTAGTCTCTCTTTTGAATGGTCATTAAGAATCTCAGAGCTGTAGTTCTTATTGTTTCTGTTTTGTAATTCACCTGTAAATCACAGCTGTCTAGCTGAATACAGCATCCAGGCAAGCCAAGAATCTAACCCAATCATCTGTGTACAAACTTCACATTTTGTAATTATCTGTGTTAACTCAATTTGTATTACCTTAAAACTACTTCAAGGGGAGACTCAATTCTACACTGAAGCTCTAAAATGTGCAATGCTAGATTACTGTTTTTGTAATTCCACAATAAAATTCCATATATACCCTTGAGGGTAAAGATCATGCTTACTTCATCTTTGTGTCTCTCAATATTTAGTGAAATGCCATTACTGGTAATGCATACAGTCCCAAGATCTTTTTCCATTTTTTCACAGATATCTTACATATATTGAAATACATAAAACTAGATGTATAGAAGTTTACAGCAGCATTACTTATAATACTCAAAATATAAAAATAACCCAGATATCCATCAGAGGTAAGTGGGTAAATTGTTATATACATATAATGAAATATTAGTCATAAAAAAAAGCTGATACATACTATAACATGAATGGATCTTGTAACCATTATGTTAAATGAAAGAAGCCACACTGAAAAGCTCACATACTGTATGATTCCTTTTATATGATATATTCAGGGCAGGCACATCCATACAGAAAAAAAAGCAGACTGAAAGTTACAAGAGGACTTGGGTGGCGGGGGTTAGGGAGCGATTACCTAATGAGGTGTAGGGTGTCTTTTTAGTGTAATAAAAAAAAATTCTGAAACCAGAAAAAGCTGTTGGTTGCACATCATTATGAATACACTAAATGCCAGAGAAGTACACCTGACAATGATTATTTGAATGTGATGTGATTTTCACCTCAATTAAAAAAAGGTATTTGAAGAAAAACATGTACAATTTAAAGACACAGAAAATGAGTACTTAAATAAACCACCACTATGATGGGAAATAACTCTTCTACCACCCTCAGAAACCTCTCAAGTGTTCTTCCTTGATTCTCCCTTCCCCACGGAGATAAAGACTGTCCTTCCAGCAATTATTTCTTAGCTTTCCTTGTTTTATCAACTAGATACCCATTCTTTAAACAATATAGTAAAATTTCATCATACTTTGTTTTCCCTTGCTTTCTTGTACTCACCATTGTATTTATAACATTCATCACACCTGTAGTTCATTTTATTGCTTGTATAGTTCAAGGAATTTGGAGGGGGCCGGTCTTGGTTTTTGTTTTTTTTTTTTTGAGACGAAGTTTTGCTCTTGTTGCCCAGGCTGGAGTGCAATGGCACAATTTTGGCTGACTGCAACCTCCACCCCCCAGGTTAAAGCAATTCTTCTGCCTCAGCCTCCCGAGTAGCTGGGATTACAGGCATGTACCACCACACCTGGCTAATTTTTGTATTTTTAGTAGAGACAAGGTTTCTCCATGTTGGTCAGGCTGATCTCGAACTCCCTACCTCAGGTGATCTGCCTGCCTCAGCCTCCCAAAGTGCTAGGATTATAGGCGTGAGCCACCATGCCCAGCCAAGGTATTTTTTTTTTTTAACAGCGTCTCACTCTGTTCACCCAGGCTACAGTGCAGTGGCATGGTCACAGCGACCTATCACCTCAAACTCCAAGGAGATTTTTTATTATTATTATTATTAATAGACTTTGTGCATGTCTTTTCATGATTTGATAGGTCACTTCTTTTTATGGGTACATAATATTGCATTGTATGGAGGTACCACAGTTTGTTTATCCATTAACTTACTGAAGGACATCTTGGTTGCTTCCAAGTTTTGGCAATTACAAATAAAGTTGCTACAAACATGTGTGGGCAGATTTTTATGTGGACTTATGTTTTCAGTTCATTTGAAGAAACACCAAGGAACATGACTGCTGTATCACATGGTAAGAATATGTTTAGTTTTTAAATTAAGTGCCAGACCGGGCACGATGGCTCAGCCTGTAATCCCAGCACTTTGGGAGGCCGAGGCGGGTGGATCACGAGGTCAAGAGATCGAGACCATCCTGGCCAACACAGTGAAACCCCATCTCCACTAAAATACAAAAATTAGCTGGGCATGGTGGTGCATGCCTGTAGTCCCAGCTTCTCGGGAGGCCGAGGCAGGAGAATTGCTTGAAACCAGGAGGCAGAGGTTGCAGTGAGCTGAGATCACACCACTGCACTCCAGCCTGGCGCCTGGCGACAAAGCAAGATGCTGTCTCAAAAAAATAAATAAATAAATAAATAAATAAGAAAGAAACTGCCCAAGTGTCATTTGAAGGTTATTATTTTGCATTCCCACCAGCAATGAATGAGAATTCTCATTACTTCACATACTCACCAGCATGTAGTATTGTCAGTGTTTGGAATTTTTGTCAATCTGATAGGTGTGCAGTGGTATTTCAATGTGGTTTAGATTTGCATGTTCTCTAATGACATGTGGTAAACATCTTTTGAATGTCTGTTTGCTACCTGTATATACCTTTCTGAGGCGGTTCAAATTTTTTTGTCCATTTTTTAATTGTGTGTTTTATTATTGAGTTATGAGGGTTCTTTGTATACTTTAGATGCCAGTCCTTTATTGGGTATGTATTTTCCAAAGATTTTCTCCCAGTCAGTGGTTTATCTCTTTATTCTCTAAACAATACCTTTCACAGAATGTACATTTTTTATTTTAATCAAGTCCAACTTATCAACATCTTTCTTTCATGGAGTATGCTTTTGGTGGTACATCTAAAAGGTCATCACCAAACCTAAGGTCACCAGATTTTCTCCTATATTATCTTCTAGGAGTTTTATATTTTTATTCTTAACATTAAGGGCTATAATTTACTTTGAGGTAGTTTTTGTGAGAGATACAAAGTCTGTGTCTAGATTTTTTTTTTGGGGGGGGAAGGGGAATGAGATATTCTGTTATTACAGTGCAACTTGTGAAAAAAATTACCTTTTTTCCTTGAGTTGTCTCTGTTTCTTGCCAAAGATCAGTTGACTATATTTGTGTAGGTCTATCTATATACTGTGTTGCTTTAATGATCTATTTATTCTTTCAAAAATACCACACTGTCTTGATTACTGTGGCTTCATTAGTTTTCAAGTCCAATAATGTCAGTCAAACTTTTGTTCTCGTACAGTATTGTGTTACCTAGTCTAGGTCTCTAACCAACATACACTTTAGAATAACTTTGTTGACAGCCACAAAATAACCTGCTGGGATTCTGAATTAAATTACACTGAATCTATAGATCACATTGGGAAGAACTTGACATCTTAACAATATTGAGTCTACCTAAGCATGAACATGGAACATCTGTTTATTTAGATCTTCTTTTTTTTTTTCATTTTCCTCATATAGATCTTGTACATATGTTGCAAGATTTATACCTAAGGATTTTAGTTTTTTAGTGCTAATATAAATGGTACTGCAACATGGCTATAAGAATTTATTTTTTTATTTTTTTCTGAGATGGAATCTTGCTCTGTTACCCAGGCTGGAGTACAGTGGCGTGATCTCTGGTCTTTGCAACCTCCACCTCCTGGGTTCAAGTGATTCTCCTGCCTCAGCCTCCCGAGTAGCTGGGACTACAGGCATTTATCACCACGCCCGGCTAATTTTTGTATTTTTAGTAGAGATGGGGTTTCACCATGTTAGCCAGGCTGGTCTCAAACTCCTTAACTAAGGTAATCCACACACCTCGGCCTCCCAAATTGCCGAGATTATAGGTGTGAGCCACCGTGCCTGGCCTGCTATAATCATATATTAGTTCCAGAACACTTACAATTTGTCAGAATTTTCTACATATACCAACATGTCATTTGTGAATTAAGTTTCATTTCTTCCTTTTCAATCTATATACCCTTTATTTTCTTTTCTCGTCTTACTGTATTAGGTAGGACTTCCAGGATGATGTTGAAGTCTAGTGAGAGGGGACAACTTTGCCTTTTCACTAATCATAACAGAAAAGGATCTATGTTCTTTATTAAATTATTAAATATGACGTTAGCTGTAAGTTTTTTTTAGATTTTCTTTATCAAATTGAGGAGTTTTCCCTCATTCCTAGATTCCTGAGAGATTTTCATCAAGAATGAATGTTGGATTTTATCAAATGCTTTTTCTTTGTCTACTGATATGATCACATGCTTTTTCTTAGACTGTGGATGTGATCGATTACATGAACTGATTTCCAAATGTTGAACCAGCCTTGCAAAGCTGGTATAAATCCCACTTAGCTATGGTATGTAATTCTTTTTATACATTTTTGGATTTGATCTGCTAATATTTGGTTGAGGATTTTTATACTTACATTCACAAAATATTTTGGTCTGTAGTTTAGTTTTCCTTTTTTCTGTGGTCTTTGGTATTAGGTATTCTTTGGTATTAGAGTAATGCTGAGTTAAGAAGTATTCCCTCTGTTTCTACTTCCTGGAAGGGACTGTAGAGAACTGGTATGATTTCTTCCTTAAATGTGTAGTAGAATCAGGAAAATTTTTTAGAATAAAACATTTAGCTCTTAAAGTCGAATGTAGATAATAATATGCATAATGTTAATTATAAAATAGTACTATAGTTGACCCTTGAACAATGTGGGTTTGAACTGCACAGGTGTACTTATACAAGAATTTTCTTCCACCTTTGCCACTCCTTTAGACAGCAAGACCAACTCTTCCCCTTCCTCCTTAGCCTATTCAGTGTGAACACAGTAAGGATGAAGACCTTTATGATGATTCATTCCCATTTAATAACAGGAAATATGTTTTCTTTTCTTTATGATTTTCTTAATAACCTTTTCTCTAGCTACTTTACTGTAACAATACAGTATACAATACACATAACATACATACAACATATGTGTTAACTGGCTGTTAAATGTTACCAGTGAGCCTTCCAGTCAACAGTAGGCTATCAGTAGTTAAGGTTTTTTAGAGTATCAAAAGTTATATGCGGTTTTCCAACTGTGCAGCAGGGGGACTGATGGCCCTAACCCTCTCATTGTTGAAGAGGCAACTGTAGCTACCTATATATAAAACTTTAGCCAGGTGCAGTGGCTCACACCTGTAATCCCAGCACTTTGGGAGGCCAAGGCAGGTGGATCACTGAGGTCAGGAGTTTGAGACCAGCCTGGCCAACATGGTGAAACTCTGTCTCTACTAAAAATATAAAAACTAGCTGGGCATGGTGGCAGGCACCTGTAATCCCAGCTACTCAGGAGGCTGAGGCAGGAGAATTACTTGAACCCGGGAGGCAGAGGTTGCAGTGAGCCAAGATCACACCCCTGCACTCCAGCCTGGGTGACTAGAGTGAAACTCCATCTCAAAAAAAAAAAAAACCCTTTAACATCTTCCAGGTAATGATTTCAATACTTTAAATATTTTACCTGTGTACTATTCATAACGAAATATTATGTTTTAAACTCCCTTACTAATACATTATTACAGTTTTCTTTTTTAAGTGAGCTCAAATGAAGTAACTTGTCATGTAGCAACAAATAAATAGAAGATCTGGTCTTTCAATCCAATTATTTAACTGTAGCAGTTCTATTTCCTCCAGTTGTTACTATTAAAACCAGCAATAACTGGGGATTAGGAAGTAAAAAGAGAAGTCAGATAAAAGAACAGAGACCTTATCAATTCAGTCTTAGGAGAGAGCTGGGAAATTAGACCTAATAATAACCCTTAAAATGGCCTCAAGTGCTCAAGTGAAAGGAAGAGTTCCACGTTATTCACTCCATTTTTAATTTTTTTTTTTCTTTGAGACGAGTCTCAGTCTGTCACCCAGGCTGGAGTGTAGTGGTGCAATCTTGACTCACTGTAACCTCTGCTTCCCAGATTCAAGTCATTCTCTTGCCTCAGCCACCTGAGTAGCTGGATTACAGGCGCCCACCACTATGCCCAGCTAATTTTTATATTTTTAGTAGAGACGGGATTTCACCATGTTGGCCAGGCCGGTCACAAACTCCTGACCTCAAGTGATCTGCCCGCCTTGGTCTCCCAAAGTGCCAGGGATTACAGGCATGAGCCACCATGCCCAGTCCCCACACCACTCACTTTAAATCAAAGGCATGCTGAAAGCCAAGACAAGCTGAAAGCTAGGCCTCTTGTGCCAAAAGTCAAGTTGAGAATGCAAAGGAAAAGTTCTTGAAGGAAATTAAAAGTGCCACTCCAGTGTACACACCATAAGGAAATGAAACAGCCTTATTACTGAAATGGAGAAAGTTTAAGTGACCTGGATAGAAGATAAAACTTGCCACACAACATTCCCTTAAGTCAAAGCCTAACTCCAGAGCAAATGCTTAACTCTCTTCAATTCCATGAAGGCTGAGAGAAGTGAGGAAGCTGCAGAAGGAAAGTATGAAGCTAGTACAGGTTTAAAGAATGATGCCATCTTCATAATACAAAAGTGCAAGGTGAAGCAATAAGTGCAGATGCTGAAGCTATAAGAAGTTATCCAGATCTAGCTAGGCTGCTTGATGAAGGTGGCTACAATAAACAACAGATTTTCCATGTAGATGGAACAGGCTTGTATTGGAAGAAGATGGCATCTAGGACTTTCACAGCTATAGAGAAGTCAATGTCTGGCTTCAAAGAACCATCTGACTCTTATCAGGAAGTAAAGACAACTGGTGACTTTTAAGTTTGAAGCCAATGCTCATTCACCATACAAAAATTCCTAGGGCCCTTAAGAATTATGCTAAATCGGCCAGGCGTGGTGGCTCACCCTTGTAATCCCAGCATTTTGGGAGGCGGAGGCAGGTGGATCACTTGAGGTCAGGAGTTTGAGACCAGCCTGGCTAACATGGTGAAACACTAAAAATACAAAAATCAGCCGGTATGGTGGCCCACACCTGTAATCCCACCTACCTGGGAGGCTGAGGGAAGAAAACTGCTTGAACCTGAGGCAAAGGTTGCAGTGAGCCAAGACTGCGCCACTGCACTCCAACCTGGGGAACAGAGCGAGACTCCATCTCAAAAACTAAAATAAAAATATAAATATGTCATGTGTTAAAATAATTATTTCAGGCCAGGCGTGGTGGCTCACACCTGTAATCCCAGCACTTTGGAGGCTGAGGCTGAGGCGGGCGGATCACCTGAGGTCAGGATTTTGAGACCAGCCTAGCCAACATGGTGAAACCCTGACTCTACTAAAAATACAAAAATTAGCTGCATGTGGTGGCATGTGCCTGTAATCCCAGCTGCTTGGGAGGCTGAGGTGGGAGAATCACTTGAACCTGGGAGGCAGAGGTTGCAGTGAGCCAAAACCGTGCCACTGCACTACAGACTGGGTGAGAGTGAGACTCATTTCAAAAAAAAAAAAAAAAAGAATTATACTAAATCAACTCTGCCTATGATGTATAAATGGAACACAAAGACTAGCTCACAGCACATCTGTTTACAACCCGGTTTACTGAATATTTTAAGTCCACTGTTGAGGCCTATTCTTCAGGAAAAAAAGATTCAAAATGTTACTGCTCATTGACAATGCACCTAGTCACTTGTGACTAGGGAAATATATAATTTCCCTATATAATCACAAGTGACTAGGTGCATTGTCAATGATGAAGAATAGAAGGAGATTAAAGTTTTCATGCCTGCTAATACAATACCTACTCTGCAACCTGTGGAACAGGGAGTAATTCTGACTTTCAAGTTTTATTATTTGGCTGGACGTGCTGGCTCATGCCTGTAATCCCAGCACTTTGGTAGGCCGAGGCAGGTGGATCATTTGAGACCAGGGGTTCAATATCAGCCTGGCCAACACGGTGAAACCCCATCTCTACTAAAAATATAAAAATTTTCTGGGCATGGTGGTACACACCTGTAATCCCAGCTACTGAGGAGAATGAGGCAAGAGAATCAATTGAGACCAGAAAGCAGAGGTGAGCCAAGACTGCACTACTGCACTCCAGCCTGGGCAACAGAGCAAGACTCTGTCTCAAAATTTTTTTTTATTATTTAAGAAAAACATTTTGTAATACTATAGCTACCATAGACAGTGATTCCTCTGATGGATCTGGGCAAAGTAAATTGAAAACCTTCTGGAAAGGATTCACCATTCTAGATGCCATTCAGAACATTCATGATTCATAGAAGGATTTCAAAATATCAATATTAACAAGTTGGGAGGATGTTAATTCTAACTACCATAAATGACTTTGTGAGGTTCAAGACTTCTGTAGAGGAAGTCACTATACATGGGGTGGAATTAGCAACAGAATTAGAGTTAGAAGCAGAGACTGAAAATGTCACTGAATTCCTGCAATTTCATTACAAAACTTGAACAAATGAGGAGCTGCTTCTTAGGGATGAGTAAAGAAAGTGGTTTCTTGAGATGAAATCTTCTGGTGAAGATGCTGTCAACATTGTTGAAATGACAACAAAGGACATGGAATATCCCACAAACTTAGTTGATAAAGCAGCATCAGGCTTTGAGATTGACTCCAATTTTGAAAGAAGTTCTACTGTGAGTAAAATGCTATCAAACAGCATTGTGTGCTACAGAGAAATCTAAACCTCATTGTTGTTTTATTTTAAGAAATTGCCAGTCACCCCCACCTCCACCCACCGCTCTGATTAGTCAGCAGCCATTAAATTCAACAAAACGTCCTATTACTGGCAAAAAATTTACAACTCACTAAAAGCTCAGATGATTGTTAGCATTTTTTTTAGCAATAAGGTACACTTTAAGTTAGGTATGCGCATTTTTTTATACATAATGCTACTGCACACTTAATAGACTATAGCATAGTGCAAACATAATTTTTATATGCACTAAGAAGTCAAAATATTCATGTGACTTGCTTTACTGCACTATTTGCTTTATTTCGGTGCTCTGGAATTGAACCCAAAATATCTCTGAGATATGCCTGTATTTGTAACAAATATCTGAATCTAGGTGGTCACCAGAATGTTAAGAAGGCAGAAACAGGCAGTCTCCAATTGAGTCTACCTGTAGTTGTCTAGCTTTAAAACACTGAGAGTATGTATGGGGGGGATGAGGAAGAGTGCTGCTAGAGAACTTATGTGTAAATGTTTTTCAAATGCATTCCCAGTTTGCCATAAAAGGAAAGAATAAATATGAAGCATGTACGTCTAATAAATTATGGCTGAATTTATTACGTTGCTTCCTTGCTAAATGCCTATTTTCCTACTACTTGGTTAATCCAACTGACCACTCTATCAGAGGTTCAGCTCTACACCAAATTCTCTGGAAAGGACTGTAGAAACTTGACAGATCCATTCTATTGCAATTGTAGCAGGAAAGAGGGAGCGGTTTTTCCTGGAACTGTCTGCTAAGAAAACAGAATAAAGAGGTAATTTCTTTTACTGACTTTACATTGAAAACTTCAAACCTACTAAAAGGCTGCAAAAGTACAATGAAGTACGTTATTCATTCTTCATCTAAATTATTCAGTCTCGATGGGGGCAAATATTGCCCCCAAAGGTACATGATTAGTTTTTGGGTGAGGGAGAGGCAGTGGTGAAAAAATCTTAGATATTAGAAAAAAACTGAAAAAACTTGGACTGACCAATTGTTAACATTTTGCTACGTTTGATTTCTGTTTACACATACTTGCACAATTTTTTTTTGTTAACAATTTGAATGTTACTTGCAGCATGACATTTCACTCCTAAATATGTCAACATGTGCCCCCATTAACAAGAGCATTTCCCTATATAATCACAATAAATTATCACTCAGAAAATTTAATAGTCATATTACATCATCCATATCCACTCTAAAATTTCTCCAATCATCCTAATAATGTCCTTTAGATGTGTTTTGTCCCCCAGTTCAAGACTGAATGCAGGACATCACACAATACAGTTAATTTCCATGTCTCACCTTTAACTTATCTATCAATCAATCATCTATCACCTATCTATCTAGTCTTTCATGATACCAACTATTAACATTTTTGGTCCAAAACATGAAGATTTCCTATTTAGAACTGTCTTATTATTTCTTCAGTAAGTTTTGGCAAAAAAATAATAATAATAAAATGGCATTAAGTACCACACAGGTGAAGTTGTACTCTTCTCAGTGCACCACATCAAGGAATATATGTCAGTTTGTCCGATAATGTTAAGTTTGATCACTAAGTTAAACTGGCCAGATTTCTCCAAATCCTATCCCAACAATCTTTCACCAAATGGTTTCCGCATCTCATCTTAATCAAATGTTTCTACAGTGCTTTTTCTATTTACGTATGTTTTACAATTCCTTCTACATTTATTAGCTGTTTAAAACAAAGAACAAATGACAGGTTTCAACAAGGGTCCTAACAGCCCTGTGTTCTAAAGGCCATGGGAGGTTAAATGAAGTAGATTCTGCATCTCCTAAAAAGCACAACTGCATCTCACTACCTTTTTACATGGTACTCTATTTTAATGTTATGATAAAAGGAGTCTAACAATTGGGGGTAAAACTGAAAAACATTAGCTTAGAGCAACAGTGACCAACAAAAGTTTCTGCAAAGATGAAAATGTTCTGCATCAACAGGGACCACCAGCCACATGTGGCTATTTGAGCACTTGAAATGTGTTTAGTAGAACCAAAGAACAGAATGTTTAATTTAGTTTATGTTTAAACAACCACATACGGAAACCAGCTACTGAATTGGACAGTGCAGGCTTAGAGAATCTTTTTTTTCTGTTGTTTTCTGAGACAAAGTCTCACTCTGTCGTGAAGGGTGGAGTGCAGTGGCTCAATCTCGGCTCACAGCAACCTCTGCCTCCCGGGCTCAAGCAATTCTCCTGCCTCAGCCTCCTGAGTAGCTGGGACTACAGGTGCATGCCACCAGGCCCAGCTAATTTTATTGTATTTCTGTAGAGACGTCCATGCAAAAACTGATAAAAAATTTGAAGTGAAGATTCTCAGCTGGGTGTGGTGGCTAACGCCTGTAATCCCAACACTTTGGGAGGCCGAGGAAGGCGGATCACTTGAGGTCAGGAGTTTGAGACCAGCCTCACCAACATGGAAAAACCCTGTCTCTACTAAAAATACAAAAATTAGCCAGGCAAGCCAGCAAGCACCTGTAACCCATCTGTTTGGGAGGCTGAGGTGAGAGAATCACTGAACCTGGAGACAGAGGTTATAGTGAGCTGAGATCATGACACTGCACTCCAACCTGGGCGACAGAACAAGACTCCATCTCAAGAAAAATAAAGAAAATAAAATATTTTAATCTTTTCTTAAGGACTATTTCCTATCTAAATGCAAACATACGTAACAGAAACTTAATCAGCTTTTTAAAATAATACTATGGTAAAAGAAGTAGCAACTATCACTTTGAGAACTTTCTGTAGGCCAAATTTTATAACAGGTACTTTATGTAGACTCTCATTTAAGCCTTGCTATAACTCTAAACAAACCTTTTTGAAAAATTTTTCATAATGAAATTACTCATGTAATGAATTATAGCAGAGCTCTCTTGAACAAGGCATATTTAGAAAAACAAGGGCCACCTAAAATGTTAATGTAATCTACATTTTTATGTGCTAAAAATTTTAATAACAGAGTAAAACCATAAGTTAGAGGGAGTCAATAGCTAATGGAAACTTCTAATTGTTAGACTATTTTTTGAATGTAGCAACACCTTTACTATTCTAATTAAAAATAAATGGCACATTAATTTCTAACGTCAGTGGACAGTTTAAGAATATAGATCATATTGTGACTAGAGGGAGTGATAAATTTTTCAGGCGAAAAACCAAACCACAATTCTAGTCATTAAGCAAATATAGAGGTCTGATTAAATAAATCTACTTTGAAAATGTCATTACTGACAACTATAGAAGAATGAACACTGTGCTTTAAACAGCAAATTTGGCAGGCACAGTGGTATACAGGTGTGTAGTCCCAGCTAGACTCAGGGGCTGAAGTGGCAGGTTTACTTGAGCCCAGAAATTCCAGGCCGCAGTACACTGTGATCATGCCCATGAATAGCTACTGCACTCCTGCTTGAGCAACACAGCAAGACCTGGTCTCTATATAAATAAATGTAACTAATGAAAAAAGCCGCAGCAAACTCATATGCAGTCTCCTCAAAAAGAGATACTTCTTACACTGTAGCATTCTAACCCTAAAAGATATATAGTGAGATGTTTCTCCCCCTGTATCCCACAAAAAGATTTGAGAAGTCTTCATGGAAGGCTTCATATATGATAAGCACAACCAGAGATCCATGAAATCTGAACTTCACTCCCTGATAGGGTATACTTTGCAAGAACCTCAATAGTTTAAATTTGGAAGTTCAGTTTTTAAAATAGGTTAATATCAGTATCATGAAGTACTCACAACCTACATTCTTTCTGCCTTCTGAATGTTCACATATATTCCTCTTCTTGGGATGTGCTTTTCTGCCTATGCCATCTTCTCCAAACCCTTTGCACATGCTATTTGTTCTCCCAGGAACATCCTTCTAACATTTAGCTTACTTTGTGCCTCCTTCCCTCAAATGGCACAGGTTTGGTGAGAGGATTAAATAAATATAAACACACCCAGCATATAATAACTCTGAATAAATGAAAGCATAATCTTTCTTATCTATACACCTGGCTAACATACAGTATCTGGCCCATGACAGGCACACTGTTAAGTATTTGCTGAAATTAAAACATGGAAGATACATGTTTTGACTTTAAAAAAAAAAAAAAGCTTGGGAAAAATGAACAGAGTATGTCCATTTGGCATAAAGGAATTTAAATATTTAAAAGGAAATTCAATTAACCAGAACACCCTTCCTCAAAACTAAAGCAAGTTAACTTTCATATTACTATACTAAACAAGGCCATATTGCAAATTACCTAATATGCAAACAATAGATGTTTTTCTGGAATTAAAAACAAAGTGCACAGAGGTCACATTCCTGACACACTAAGACTTTCTGAACGTATTTCATTGACATTGAGAATAAATAATGACCTCATTGGTCTAATATAATATGATGCCTATTTTTGGAGACAATTATCCATTGGTCTCTCACATTTCTGCACGTCCTGCAAGCTGGGAACATGCTCTTTCCTCCAGACTATCTTTCCAAGGGTGGTCGTTTAACAAAAACTTTGGAAGATAGAGTATGTCTCCCTCTGGAGCAAAAATGTGGGCTCCCTCAACTTAAGGTTCCTGTCCAGTAATGCATCCCATGCATGTGCAGGTGTCATCCAGCCCGGTTCATGTCACTCTATGGTAGCTGGAGCTCAGGAAACTGGTGCAAAAAAATGCTGATACTCATGTCTTCTTACCTTCAGTTATCCATGAAACTGTGGTAAGCTAATTTATTAGTTTGCAATAAAATCTCAGACCCTTCACGATTCTCGACAAGGAGAATTTGCACATCCACAAAAATAATAATATGAAAAAATAAGAGGCCTCACAAGTCTAAGTCTTTTACTAATAGCTTTTCGGAACATATATGGTAACTGAATCAAATGTCTTTTGTTAGTGAACAGTGGAAAGGATAGCTTTATGGTACACATCTGCAATACTATGTGCATTGATTAGGTTATTAAACTACGTATTTTCTAGACACCTATTTCTAGACACAAAAGTAGTTTGCATATTTTTCTTGCCAGAGAGGCCTGTGCTTACTGATTACAGATGTTCTTAATATGACAGTCTCTTCAGCCAAGTGGATTTCAAAGAGGGGTCAGTATGTATTTTACAAAAAGAATTCCAAGAGATTCTGTTACACGACCACCTATATCTCACACAGCTAAGACCATTACGTAGGCAAGCCAGCCTCATAACCAGTAACAGAATCATGTATTGTTATGGTGGTGATCTATATACACTCTCTCATAAACACTGGAAGTAGTGCAGTTTGGTAAAAAGAGTTCTAATCCTAGTACTAACGGCATTAATTGAATAAGTAACTGGAGCCACATTCGTCTAATTCAAAAGTACTTCATTTGCCTTATCTGTACAGCAAGAAGACTTCACTGGACAATCACTAAGATCCTTTCAACTCTAAAATTCTTAAGTCACATGCTACCACTTACTAAAATTGTTGCAGTTCAATGGAAAACATTATTAGCCTATCAAACTAAATAATAACAAAAAATATATCAATCTGGCATTCATCTAAGACATAAACAATGCTACCTTAGGATTAAAAAAAATTTTTAACACATAAAAGCCAACTTCTAAATTTAAGGTGCTAAAATAGGCAACCATATTATTAGTAAAAGCCAATGTTTCTTTGGTCCAGACCTAAACCGTCAAATACTTAAGACTTAGAGTGACAAAGACCTCTTCAAACATAAAGCTTTCAGCATTTGTTCCAGAGACTTAATTTTGTTTTAAAGAGCCTCAGATATCAAGCAGTAGTTTTATTTTTATTTTTAATTTTTTTGTAGAGACAAGGCTTAGCCATGCTGCCCAGGGTGGTCTCAAACTCCTGGGTTCAATCCATCCACCTGCCTGGGCCTTCCAAAGTGCTGAGATTATAGGCATGGGCCACCACACCTGGCCAAGAAATTATTTTGCTATCCAAAATAAATTTGCAGTCTTTTTCAGGCCATCAGTTCACATTTATATTAGTAGCAGATTTGTATTTGAAGTTCTTCTGATGCCTGTCACATTCATAATCATGGTTCTTCCCTGTTGAAGTAATCACCTGGTCTGTAAGTTCAAGATTGTTGCAAATTTCTTCTTGCATAGAATCTAGAGGTCACTGCAAAGCAATTAATCAGATAAAGAGGCTTATGATGGCAGCATATATTAAAATTTCAGTTGTGGAATCAAATCTCATCTGTTAGCTCTGTGAGTCTTATAACCTATTTAGTCTCCCTAAATCCCAGTTTCTTCAGAGAATAATATCTGCCATACAAAACTGTTTTGTCATAATTAGATTTTTTCATATAGAGGCTAACAGAGTTGGATATGCAGTAAGCATTACGACAGGCATTATAAAGTGACCTGAAACTAATTTAAATGATCTTTTCTCCATCTTCCCAATGATAATCCCCTACTATATCCCAACAATATTCTATATTTCTGCCATATCCCATTTGTTATATTGAGCACTCTGTTTTCACACCTCAGATCATGCCATCCTCTCTGCCTGAATTTTCCTCATCAAATTCCTATTCATTCTTAAAATCCTTAATAAATATCCCATGTTCCTTCAAGAGAACTTCAAATACCTGCTTTTTTCAGAGTCAGTCTGACCCCCAGTGCCTGCTGGTGTGATCAAAGGGAAACATACTAACCCCCAAGAAAATTTAGAGGGATATAAGAGATCATACACACTGGCTTCATAAAAGGTAGAATATAGCAGGGTGCAAATTAGAAATAGGCCAAAGGAATGAATCTTACGTTTGAAGCTAAACGTACAATCAAAGTGGGGTAAAAACAGAGGAGTATCTAGTATACACAGGAGTTGCTTCATGACAATTTGAGTTAATTGAGTTAAGAACATAAGCAAAAGGCCTAGAAAGTTAATAATATTATTTTCATGGTTCTATGCAGATTTAGGAACTGGGATAGTTATAGTAAAAGAAAAGGCTTACCACAGCGTTTTCTTCAAGCAAATATCCTTTTTACCATTAAGAATAAAATTTCCAGCAGCGCATGGTGGCTCACACCTGTAATCTTAGCACTTTAGGAGACCAAGGCCAGCAGATTGCCTGAGCTCAGTAATTCGCAACCAGCCTGGGCAACACAGTGAAACCCCATCTCTACTAAAATACAAAAAATTAGCCAGGTGTGGTGGCGTACGCCCGTAGTCCCAGCTTGAACCTGGGAGGTGGAGGTTGCAGTGAGCCAAGATTGCACCACTGCACTCCAGCCTGGGTAACAGATCAAGACACTGTCTGAAAAAAACAAAAAACAAAAAACAAAAAATCAGCAAGACACCATTTAGAAAAACAAGTCAATTTTGGCAGGGCATAGTGGCTCACAGAGATTAACACAGATATTATTCTCTGTAATCCCAGCACTATGAGAGGCCAAGGTGGTGAATCACTTGAGGTCAGGAGTTCGAGACCACCCTGGCCAACATGGTGAAATCCTGTCTCTACTAAAAATACAAAAATGAGCCAGGCATGGTGTGCACACCTGTTATTCCAGCTACTCAGGAGGCTGAGGCATGAGAATTGCTGGAACCTAGGAAAGGGAGGTTGCAGTAAGTTGAGATCATGCCACTGAACTCCAGTCTGGGCAACAAAGTGAGACTCTGTCTCAAAAAGAAAAGAAAAACGTCATTTTTTTAAAATCACGAGGCTAAAAAAAATTTATTTTATTCTGGTATTTAACATTTTCTAAGTCATCTATTCAAATTTATCACCCACTCTACATCAGAAATTATATCCTCAAAAGTTCCCGTCTTCAAAACTTTGTTTATGCTTCCTATCAATTCTTTCGTACATCTGCCACTATCAAATAATTTTTTTCTTAATTTTATGGTATTTGCATAAGACGAACCTATACATTATTATCTCTTACAGTTTATCACCCCCTACCCGCCACAAAGGAAGTAAGTAACAAACATTAATGTTTCAAGTTGACTTTTAAAAGAATTTTTTTTTTTTAAGACAGAGTTTCACTCTTGTTACCCAGGCTGGAGTGCAATGGCGTAGTCTTGGCTTGCTGCAATCTCCACCTCCAGGGTTCAAACAATTCTCCTACCTCAGCCTCCCAAGTAACTGAGATTACAGGCACCCGCCACCATGCCCAGCTAATTTTTGTATTTTTAGTAGAGGCAGGGTTTCACCATGTGGGCCAGGCTGGTCTCAAACTCCTGACCTCAGTTGATCCGCCTGCCTTGGCCTCCCAAAGTACTAGGAGTAGCACTGGCTAGTGCTAGTCACAGCCAGAATTATTTTTATTTTTTTTTGAGATAGGGTCTAGTTCTGCCCAGGCTGGAGTACAGTGATGTAATCACTGTTCTCTGTACTTTCAACCTCCCAGGGCTCAGATCTTCCCACTTCAGCTTTGTGAGTAGCTGGAAACAAAGGTGCCTGCCACCACACCTGGCTAATTTTGTACTTTTTGTAGAGACAAGGTTTTGCCATGTTTCCCAGGCCAGTCTCAAACTTCTAGACTCAAGTGATCCACCAGCCTCGGCCCTAGCCTTAGCCTCCAAAGTGCTGAGATTAAAAGTGTGAGGCAGCTGGGTGCAGTGGCTCATACTTGTAACCCCAGCAATTTGGAAGGCCGAAGTGGGCGGATCACCTGAGGTCGGGAGTTTAAGACCAGCCTGGCCAACATGGAGAAACCCCATCTCTACTAAAAATACAAAATTAGCTAAGCGTGGTGGTGCATGCCTGTAATCCCAGCTACTTGGGAGGCTGAGGCAGGAGAATCGCTTGAACTCCAGGAGGTGATGTTGCAGTGAGCCATTTCACTCCAGCCTGGGCAACAAGAGCAAAACTCCGTCTAAAAAAAAAAACTGTGTGTGCATGAGGCACTGCACCTTGCCTAAAAATAATTTTAATTCAAAATTTCTATTTATTTTGGGATTAAGTGTGCTCATTGCCAGTAGCTGAAGGGTCCTAGTTACCTAGATGCTGGTTAGCATATTACAATAAATTTCTTGTCACTTCAATTAGAATCCAACGTATTTTCTCCATAAAACTCAGTATCAGACATTTAAACAATATTAATAAATACCCAATGATTTATTCATTATACTAAGACTTTACACTTAATATAAAGTTCTAAATGTCTTACTCTTAATTTTTAGGATTATTTTACATTTAGGAGAATCTAATCTAAAATCAGTACTTTTTAAAAAAGTTATTAACATTCTTTTGACAAGCCTTTAAATTTTACAATTCAACATTTAATTTTAGATCTTAAAGGACATAATATTTTAAAGCTGAAAGAAACCGCTAACATATCACGTTTGTTATGAAACATAAGGCTTAAAGCAAGCCCTAAGAAGACAGATCCAGAAAGTCTGGTAAGTGACTGTATATAAAGGGGAAAAAAATCAAGGATGACGCCTGGTTTTCAAGCTTAACAGATACGAAAATATAAAGGAATCATTGACTACAGTTCAGACACAAAGCCAATTTGGGGGAAGAGTTGAGGGGGTGGTGGTGGTGGTAGTGTTTTTAAATAAACTGGGAATAAAACTAATTTTACCTTATCAATGAAGAAAAGCTTATTTCTTCTTAGAGAGACTAGAGAAGGGGCAAGGAGTTATTCATTGCCTCAACTTAAAATAGGAAATCTCTGTCTCTGCCCCAATACCTGGATCCTTTTTCATTTGCCAAAAATAGCTAATCAGTGCTCAAGAAAAAGTACCCCCAAAAGAGTTAATTTTCTCAGAAATAATACAAGATATTTTCATTAATTCTGAAATAATTTTAGATGCAGAACTACAAAAATGTTTATGTTCTCTGTTCTACCCTCTCAAAAATGTTTATGCTTTTGTTCCATCCTCTTCAGCATTCCTTTAGCACTTTTAATCTAAACCAAATAGAACAAAGAACAAAGATTATCTAAGATAGCCTATTTTAACTGCATTGTAAACGAACATCTAAATGAATTCTATTCATTATCTAAAATTTAAAGAGACTGATCTCTTATTTGACAAAGTATTTACTAAAGATTAAAGAGTTGGCTGGTTTGAGTGATGCTGGCAGTAGTTAAGTGTGCCTGCCAACAATCTAGTTCTATAAACACTGAATTCTGTTCATCCAATGGTTCCTGTCTACGAGCCATAATCACATTTCAACACAGATTACTAGACTTTAACAAAGTAGAATTAATCCTTTGTGTCTCCCTATAGTCTAGGTTTGCAAGCATTTTCAATTTTTTAACAGGAAAAGTCTTTAAACAATTAGTACTGAATAGTCAAACACAGAAGGATGAAAACAATCCAGATGCAGAACTGGTTTTATCAACTATTTATAACCTCTAAGTACAGTATTAAGCTTCTGCTCATAAACATTTCCCTCCCAAATTTCACTCATTTTGAATTATTACTTAAAAGATTGACTTGGTTTCTGAAAACGTTTCTGAGAAAGATAAATTCAGCTTGGCAGTTACCTGTGAGCAGAACGGAGAAAAATAGGTTCAGTGGCAAGTACCATGGGCTTTGATATAGCTGTAATTTTTTTCTAAATGTAAAAATACACTAATATTTAATAAAGCCAAGTGGTAGGTACAGAGGCTTATGGTTAAATAATTAGGGAGAAAATGGTATAAATGCTTTGTCTCTCAATCTGCCAGCCCCTCCCCAAGAATAAAAACTCCAAGGCTAAGAAAAGATTTTGATCAAAGGAGAAGAAAAGGTGGAGGAATATTATACAATTTACAGGAAGACAAATCCAGATACTTTAGAGAAGAACGAAAGGGAAGTGTCACAGCACTAGGGACAGAGTAGGAGGGTCTCCAGAAAACAGGCAAGGACCAAATACAAACCAATGACATAACTTTGCCAAGAATTGGCCTGGATCAGTAATTATTCATGAAGATGTTTCTAGAATTACCCTTAATATCATTTTTTTCCAAGTTCTACAGCATATTACAGATGTTTGGGTCACATGTCATTTAGATGGCTCGTGAGCAGCTTTTCTACTTCTCAATGTGTTTTCTTTTTTTGAGACAGGGTCTTGTTCTGTCACCCATGCTGGAGAGCAGTGGCACCATCTCGGCTCACTACGCTTCCTGGGCTCCAGTGATCCTCCCACCTCAGCCCCCCAAGTAGCTGGGACCACCAGCACATACCACCCGACCTTGTAAATTTTTGTATATTTTGTAAAGATGGGGTCTTGCTATGTTGCCCAGACTGGTCTTAAACTCCTGGCCTGAGCAGTCCTACTGCCTCGGCCTCTCAAAGGGCTAGCAAGGATTACAAGTGCAAGCCACTGTGCTCAGTCCCCAGTGTGTTTTCAATAGTCATCATTTCCAAAGTCATATGAGAATTTTGGTTTAATTAATTTTCCCATATCCAAATATGCTGAAATAAGAAGATAGCCATCAGCCTCTCTCCAAGTGACATAAACTATGCTGAGTAAAACATTATCAGTTTAAACCTAACTGGACTTCCTATCATAGCCTACTGAATACAACAATAATATATGTGAAATTACCTAAAGAAACTCTTAAACATGCAGCTTTAGCAAATAGTCACTATTCAACTAAATACTGAAATGAATCTATTTTAATAACATTTGTACATGCAACTTCAAACATCTGTTTCAGGTTTTTGTTTTTCTTTTTTGATATGGTCTTGCTCTATTTAGGCTAGAGGGCAGTGGCAAGACCACAGCTCACTGCACACTCTACCTCCTGGAATTAAATAATCCTCTCACCTCAGCCTCCTGAGTAGCTGGGTTTACAGGCACATGCCACCATGCCCAGCTAATTTTTTAATTTTTTGTAGAAACAGGGAAATCTCACTTTGTTGCCCAGGCTGGTCTTGAACTTTTGAACTCCTGACATCACACAATCTTCCCACCTTGGCCTCCCAAAATGCTGGCATTATAGGCATGAGCCACTGTACCCAGCCTATTTCAGTTTTGAGAGTGAGAGAAAAAAAGCTAGAAGGCACACTGTAGATTTACAAAAACAGCTAACAAAGAAATATTGCTAACAGTAAATAGTTTAACTGGAGTCTTATCCATCCTCTTGAAATATATATTAGTAAGCTAACTAAGAATACATTATTTCTCTACCTGCTTTGTTACTTTAGGCAGTTAACTGCTGAGCTTTTTGGTGTTTTGGCCAAATGTGGTAAACACCTCTCAAAATATGTGTAGTATTATTAACACTGCTCATTTTAAGATGGCAACGGTAAACTCAAGAACATAATTTTAAACATTCATGATATATTAGTCTTATGATTATATGACAAGAATTTTTAGCGGCTAATTTTAAAAAGTGTTATTGTGCATGAGTCTCTAGAATATAGAGGCTCTTAGCCTTAGGGCATATAGGAACTAAGGCACAGGCCACATCTCACAGCAATCAATCAATCTTTTGTGGGTGGGACCAGCATTTTTTAAATCTTCCAACATAATTCCAACATGTAGCCAAGAATGAAAACCACTATTCTAAGATCCTAAGAGTATAAACTTGATTCAGTATTCCACAAGGTGAAAACATTAAGTACATCCATGATATGAAGTAAAAAAAAAAAAAGTAGTATCTGCTTTTTTTGTGGGACAACATACAGTAATTTTTTGCTAAGTAATCCTGACACATTTTAGCTTAAATTAATTTTCCCACCACAAAAACAAATTCACAGCAAACGGAATAAGACAACAGAAATAAGCCAAAAGGACTGTGGAGGAATGGAAATACCTTTTTACAACTGATTATTGTACATAGCCTCAACTAAGCTTTACTCTGAAATAAGTGTGATATGAAACATTTGTTTTTTCTCAGGACTTACATTTAACTCCTGTCCTTATATAAAATAAAAGTCCAAACAATAATGATGAAAATGGTTCATCACTATGAATGAGAAAAACAAGACTGAAAGTAAACCTCAGTAAATCCTTCTACACATTTACATGGCAAGAAATTTAAATTGAATTCATTTGCATAACCACTTCACAACTGTATTTTTAAAAAAACAACACTTGAGCCTTACATATGTTCAAGTACTAATTAGTATTCAGAATGAAATACCACAGAGAAAGCCAAATCTAGTCTATCCCTTAAAGTTTCTTCTGCCAGTTGAATTATTTATTTTTCAAACTTTTGTTGTAATAGCGGTTTGAATTTATACTGTTCCAACATTTCCTAGACTCTCTAAGAATCAATTAATCCATCCAACACCACTGCTAGTTGGATACTAATCAGTTACCCACATTATTATTTGAAACTCCTTATTTTCTGAGACTGTGTGAAAAAGTTAATCATAAGTAGTTACTTAACTGTGCCAAGGTGAATGACACAACAGAGGGAATCTCTGAATACCTGCCAATATTCACTTAGTCATTTTTCTTTTTACTCATCCACCCCATCCCAGCTAGAAAAGAGAAGTTATAACATCTGAACATCTATCCCACTGTTTTCAATAACTGGGTTATCACAAAAGTTATGTAGACAATCCTTGCCTTCTGGAAAAAAAAAAAAGGTGGGGGTGGCTCTCAAAAGAGAGCAAGAATTCAAAACTCAACTGGGAAAAGAATGAAAAAGCTGAAAAAAAAAATGGACAGGAGAAATTATTCACAGCAACTTAAAGTATTGGCATTTTAAGCATTGGGAAAGAATATCCTCATTAAAAACTTAAACAACAGTACTTTAATGAAGTCTAGAAAATTCCCCCATTCCCATATAGAAAAGACTATGTACACTTTACTTTCAAAACTTCAAGCTGTTCACCTCAGCAAGAAAATAAGTTCACCCAATTTCTCATTAATTTAGAACAGAACTTCTGGGGGAAAAAAGATGTCTGTAAATACAGTCCATCTCCAAACACAAAACAGAAAAACACATTCAGCCAATAAATCTTTCCTTAAATAAGAAGAAATCAACATATAACCTTACTGTTTCCTTCCAGAGGATTTCAGAATATCAATGTTATAGTAACAGATCAGTGCTAGGTATGCATGTTAAACACATGCTCTAGTTACGTATCAGACTATGACTACTGTCTGAATACACACGTAATAAAAGTCAATTACAAAAATATAATGCATTTTAAAAATTTTACTATATAGTTAAGACCTATAAGCACAAGTGTGATTTTTACAGATTTTACCTCATCTAAATTACTGAAATAAGAGTAGGACAGGTAGAAAAGAAGGTACCAATGAACACTAATGCAGAAGATAAAGGTACCTAAAGAAACCAATATAGTTTCCAAAAAAAAAAAAACCTGATTAGCTCAGATTTGAAGGGATTATATACATAAAAGATAGAAGGATAGGCAATCTGATAAGAATAAACATTTTAAGAAAACTGTTAAAGACTGCAGCTAGGATAAAAAAATTAAACCCTTTCTCCCAAATAACACGCTGAAAAAAATGTAGGCGAGTGAGGCAGTCCCAAAATGGGAAGGAAGCTGAGTAAAACCAAGGCCTCTTTCAAATAATATATTCTATAGTTTGAGAATTTACTCACTCTAAGTCACAGTGAAACTTTGACATCATCTTAAAATTATCACAAATAAGATAGTATGCATACAATTCACATGATAGAAAAGTTAATATTTGATGTTTTTCAAAAAGCTAACTATACATTGTCCTTCATATTTAAATATAAAATATTAATTTCCTTGTATTCCCATACTTAATTCCATATCCACCTAAGTAAAATTTTGACATATTTAGATTCTCAACAGGGACTATACTTACCTCTGGAAGGAAGGAAGGAGGAGGTGCAGGCTAAGTATTTTGATCCTTTAAAATATTAACAATTTTGGTAAGTCTATTTAAATTCTGGGATATCAGTTTCCAAACAGTGTTTAACCTGAATTTTCTTTAAGAAATTAATTCACTCCTTTTTTTTTTTTTTTTTTGAGACAGAGTCTCATTCTGTTGCCCAGGCTGGCGTGCAGTGGCACAATCTTAGCTTACTACAACCTCTGCTTCCCAGGTTCAAGCGATTCTCCTGCCTCAGCCACCCAAGTAGCTAGGACTACCAGCATAAGCCACTATGCCCGATTGATTTTTGTTATTTTAGTAGAGACGGGGTTTCACCATGTTGGCCAGGCTGGTCTTGAGCTCCTGACCTCAGGTGATCCGCCCGCCTCAGCCTCCTAAAGTGCTGGGATAACAGGCATGAGCCACCATGCCCTAATTCACTCCATTCTAGAATGCCAGTTCCATGGAATAAATGTATGTTGTAGAATGAAATTCCTCTGAATAGTTTACAATTGATCTTTTCTATTGCTATAGAAGAGAATATAAAAGAACAGTTAAGTGCAAAATGAGTAAGAAACTTAAAACTGAGGTTTGAGCTTCTTACCTAAACTATGTGACCAAACAATTATTTATTGGTCCATAAATTATTTAACCTAACCGAATTTACTCACCTGTAAACAGGGATAATATTGACACGTATCTTAGGAGGTTGTAAGGGTTAAATGACATGGTTCATTTGAAATGATTAGACTCCTGAAACTTGGTAAAGCATTCATTGCATACTAATGATTAATTTTAATGTCAGTTATTAGAGAAATCAACTAATAATGTACACAATAGCTAATTTTTCTCCTAAAGGGAAACTCAAAGACTACTATGTAAAACTTAGGCACAAAAAGTATAATTTAGAAATCTAGCCTAGCCAATGCAATATGATGACACGTTATAGAAGAAAACAAAAATAACATTTTTAGCAAATTAGAAAATCACATGCCTAAAAAATTCAATGATCAACACCAATGAAAAGGGAGCATTTTAAAAAACAATTTAAAAATTAAAAAACAGTCAATGAAAACAACTAAAAACTTAGAATTTAAAATCTATTAGCAAACTAGCCTCTGAAAACAGCCTTTTTACTCTCCAGAAGGCAGGGAAGGAGGGAAAGAGGGAAAGAGGGAGGGAAAGAGGGAGGGAAAGAGGGAGGGAGGGAGGGAGGGAGGAAGGGAGGGGGAGAGGGGGAGAAAGAGAGACAGAGAGAGAGAGAGAAATGGAGTAGGCCATTGCAATAATAATAGCAAAACTACACATACGAATAAAAAGAGTACAGGTAAAAACTGATAAAATCTAAATAAAGTATACAGTTAACCATACTATACCACCATCCATTTCCTGTGTTTGATTATTATTGTTTCATAAGATGTCATGATGGGGGAAACTGGGTAAAGGATACACAGGAACTCTGTACTATTTGTGCAACTTTCATGTGAATCAAAAATTATTTTAAAATAAAAGGGCTTTAAAAATGCAGAAAATATACCTCATAAGAAACTTTGTTAATGAGACAAAAAAAGGTATGAGGTCGTGTGCCATAGCTCACACCTTTAATTCCAGCACTTTGGGAGGCCAAGGTGGGCAGATCACTTGAGGCCAGGAGTTTGAGACCAGCCTGGTCAACAAGGTAAAATCGCGTCTCTACTAAATAAATAAAAAATTAGCTGGGTGTGGTGCACGCCTGTAATCCCAGCTACTCGAGAGGCTGAGACAAGAGAATTACTTACACCCTGGAGACAGTGATTGCAGTGGGTAGTGTTTGTGCCACTGCACACTTGCCTGGGTGACTGAACTTGCCTCTATCTCAAAAAAAAAAAAAAAAAAAATGAACAAAAAGAAAATTACAAAACCTCCAACACATAAAAGAAAATCTGAATCAACAATGAGAAATAAATTTCCAGAGGGGAAATCCAAACATCATAACACTATCATTCGAATTATATTACTAATTTTAAGCAGTTCTACTTATAATCCTACTTCCTTTTTTAAATGACTTGATGAAATAATTCTGAAGTTCATATGTAACAATAAATAGACAAATAAAGCAAGATTAGCTCTACCAGATACTAAAGAATATAATGCTATAAAAATTGAAAACAGTATAATCCTAACACAAGAACTATTAGACAAAGTAGCATAATCAGATGGTCTACACACATATCCTATTCCCTCCATGCTACACAGCTGAATTCCAGACAGACTGAAGAACAAAACAGTCAAAAAGTTACGGAAAGGAAATATTTGACAGTTTTTAAAATTAAGGGTTTCTGGTCTGATACGTACAGAGCTTGGAAGACATCACTCCCATCCTCACAACCAGAAAGCTGAATCAACTACAAATCAGTAACTCTTCTTACACCCAATAGAGAACTGAGGTTCAGGACAAATTGCTGCTCCCAAAACTGGAGAGAGATGTGAATACAGAAATCACAGCTACAGGTATCACAAACTCCAGCAAGAGAAACACACAGCTGGAGCCAATATCCACAGGAACATTTATACTATAATGTAAATTGCTGGAGGTTCAATGTGAACTAGCTAGAGAATTAAAAACTCAGGTGATGGGCGGTCTAGTTGGGAGAGAGAGGGTGAGAGGGGAAACTTTCCTGAGTTTTACTCCCAGGTGTCCCATCAGAGTTTCACACATGAGGATCAAAGAAAAATTCCCTGTAGCTTCCAGTAGGAGAAAAAATAACCATTCTGAAGTTGCCCAGAGATCTCTGTTCTCAATAACAAAGACCTGCCCTCAAAAGAAACTACAGTAGCCTCCCCCTATCCAAGGTTTCACATTCCACAGTTTGTTATCCACTACCTAACCAACTTGTGGGAAGAGAAATTCCAAACTCCAGCCCCCTTCCAGCCTTCCTACTATCTCATTTAAGTATTGGGAGGTAGAGGTTGCAGTAGCTAAAAAGCACTCATGGAGGTCACAGTCGAAAGACACAGGTTCACTAAGAGACTGAGAGCAAATCATAAGATTATAGAACACTTTTACACACACACACACAATCACCACATTAATAGGGCTTCTGTGTAATAACAGGGCTTATAGCTTAAATAACTACAAGACTCCGATCCTACGTATGAAGGAGTTACTAGGGAAACCCAAAGACAACAAATGAGACAAAAACAAGTACATGAGAGGAAATTTTAATCTCCGACACCAAAGCTACAGCAAACAGCAAACACAACCTAACTCCTAGCCAGACAGGCCTCTAGGCCACACTACGGGCCTATTTACCTCAGTTCCTTTCACCCCTTAAGTCACATCCAGCTTATCCAAAAAAAAAAAAAAATTACAAGGCATGCTAAAAGGCAAACAACAGAGTCTGAAAAGACTACGCAGGCATCAAAACCAGACTCATATATGACAGAGATTTTGGAATTATGACTGCCAGAATTCAGTAACTATGATTAATGCGCTAAGAGCCTTAATGGAAAAAACTACAAGACATTCAAAAACCGATGGCCATTGTAAGCAGAGACCTGGAAACTCTCAGGCAGACTGAAATGGAAAACAAAAATCGGTAACAGAAATGAAGAATGCCTTTAATGGATTCAACAGCAGAACAGACACAGCAGAGAAAACAATAAGAGAACATGAAGATATATTGATAGAAACTTCCCAAACTGAAAAGCAAAAAAGTTTTTTTTCAAATGTAACGGAATATTTAAGAACTGTTGGACAATTACAAAAGGTTTAACTATGGATAATGAGAATATCAGGAGAAGAGAAAGAAACACAAGAAATACGTGACTAATGGTAGTCAATTCTCCAAAATTGACACCTAACTATAGATCCAGGAAGCTTACAGAACTCAAGAGAAATAAATACTAAAAGTTCTACACCTAAGCAGATAGTTTCATCTAAAGAATCTATATGAAAAAACTTTGCGAAGAACAATAGTTGTATTAGTATCTGAAAAAGGGTTACTTTTCACTTTCTCTAAATATTCTATAATTACTTTTATAATTCAAAAATTTTAATTATAATTTTAATCTATGGCTACAAAAATAATCTTGCACAGTTTTAAAATGTTCTGAAATCAAATTCATAAAGAATTTCAAAATTTTTTTAGCAACTATATTTTCTAATGTATAACTTCCTTAAGGTAACTACTTTGAAAAAAATTTTTTTGCCTCATTATTTTACGAGCATATTATAATTATGTTACCTTCTTCAGAATTGTGCTCAGAAGGTTCTGAGAAAGGTAAGTTTACCACAATAACCTAACCTGGACTGCTGTACTTTTCCTGCCTTCTTCTGTCTCCTTCCCTTGAAAAGAATCCCAGTTCTTGTTTCTGACAGGGCATGTGCTTTTAGTGACTATCCTGCTTGCTTCCTATTACTAATGCTGTTCTAATACAGATAGAGGAAAAGACTGACAGGTATCATTATTTATTAAATCAGTGAATTTAATTTTATAAATAACAAATCAATATATTTGATCATGACCCTAGCCTAAAATGAAAGTCATATGATTTGTGAATCACTTCATTTATTCAGAAATATTTTTATCCCCAGGCAAGACTTAGTCTGCTGTTGCTTTGCCTACAAAATAAGAGGGTATATTACATGAATTGGTGAAATGGTACGTGGTATATCATGAACAACCAGGGGAATTTAACATTAAATTTACTCCTCTGTCTGACTGCATGTTTATACCCTATAACCTACTTCTCTTCATTCTCTCCACCACTCACCTTTCCCAGTCTCTGTTATCAATCTTTTTATTCTCTACTCCCATGTGATCAAATTTTTTTTCAGCTCTCACATGTGAGAACGTATGAAATTTCCCCAAATTTGTCTTTTCTTCTTTGAGACAAAGTCTCACACTTTTGCCCGGGCTGTAGTGGCACAATCTTGGCTCACTGCAACCTCCACCTCCCAGGTTCAAGTGATTCTCCTGCCTCAGCCTCCCAAGTAGCTGGAATTACAGGTGCCCACCACTACACCCAGCTAGATTTTTTTTGTATTTTGAGTAGAGACAGGGTTTCACCATGTTGGCCATGCTGGTCTCGAACTTCTGACCTCGTGATTCACACGCCTTGGCCTCCAAAGTGCTGGGATTACAGGCGTGAGCCACTGCGCCCGGCCCAAATTTGTCTTTAATATGTGCTTTGGTAATTTCACTTTAGCCTTTAATATTAATCTAACAATACTTATTTTAAATCATATTTAAAAACCATAGCTTATAATAGCCAACTTAATCCATATTTCTCTTAGCTGTGTATGCTTATTAAGTTTTTGGAAACAAAATAAAAATTAAGGCAGTTTCCAGGTATGGGGTACTATGCTTCAAGTAGGGATAGGGGAAGGTTAGGTGAAATGAAAAAGGTTCATGTTGTTTCTCCACTCTGTCATTCTCAATTCTATATTGGTAAAGTCATTAATAAATGAATTTTTTAAAGTTTTAAAGGTACAGATAAAATGCAAGCTGAGCTTCCAACAAATCCAGCGTTTCTTTCAAAATGTTTTCACTGCTAATTAGGAAAATTTTAAAAGGTATCTGTAAACATAAAACATTATAATATGCAAATCAAATCACTGCTCTACTCATGAAATTGTACACAACAACTACATGGTAAATTCTTCAGTAAGGCTGTCCTGTACTTAAGAATAGTGCTATAATGCCCGAAAAAATGTAGCAGCAATATATATGACAAAAGAGGTGATCACAACACAGTTTACCTCTCATAGTCTACCAAAATTTCTGACTGTATAATGGCAAAAAACTCTTTGCCTAAGTTAATAGTGTTTGAAGCTATGTAAGATTCAAGAATTTTGTCTTTTCTAAAGTCATCCTCAAAATCTCGGCTGTAAATATTAAAGTACAGCCGATGCGATTCTGTATTTGAGTGAAAACGGTAAGAAAAGCTGAACTTTTTATTCTAATTTAAATAAAGGATACAGAACACATTCCTCTATTTGAGATATGACAATGAATCACCATTGGAAAACTGAAAATATAATAAAGGAACTATCACATAAAACTTTTTCCAAAATGGAGAAATAGGCTTAGTTCTTTCTTCTTTCATTTATTTGACTATCATTAGTCCTTTAAAAATTTAGAGACCAAAGAGTTATTTTATAACTTTATATGTACATAAACACATACATATACACGTGCAAAAATTCCCATCACAATTCAAATTTAATTTGCATTTTATAAATCTTTAAACTGTCAATTTCACAGGGATTAGTAGGAAAAAGTAAAGAGAGTTCAGTAACATCAAAAAGCCAGAGCTTTTCTAGAATTTACATGAAAACAAACAGATTTCTACTTTAAGGAGGCAAATAACAATATGAATTGCCAGTGATAATTACTTCTTCGTAAGGAAGGAAAGAATAAAAAGCTAATCTGAATGTCAAATCTATAACTCGTGTAACATCATGTGATTTATCTAAACACTTATAAGACAAGGGTCATCCTATGAGGTGGGGCACTGGGAAAAACTACAGCACCAAAAAACGTACACTGTAGACTATATTAAACCTTAAAGACAACAACAGCAAAGAGAAAGCAGTTAGATATTATTGTCATTATTAATAACAATTTATAACTACAGTGTTGGTACAAACATTTTCACATTCATTATCTCATTTGAAGATCATTTATCTTCACAACAATTCTCTGAGGAAAGCAGAACAAGTATCATTTACATTAAATGAAACTATACACATAAAACACTTATAAATATACCGTAAGTACTCAATAACTGTTAGTTACTATCTATTACAAATGAAGGTTCAGAGGTCATGATGGCTTACTAATTAATCACGAAGTTCCAACCTAGGGCAAAAGAAAAAGGGCACATAATGGCATCTTTATCTATAAGACAAACCTAGACAGGCACATACCAAGTCAGAGAGTATCACTGACAAACCCCAGGTAAGGTGCAAAAGTTATGCATATCCCTTATTTGATGGCTGAGAAATCCATTTTAAGACACTAAAATATCATCATACAAGTGTGTTTGCTTTTATTTTTAACCTTCAAAGCAAGAAGGAAGGAAGAAATTTATGTCCTAAAAGACAATAGTAAATGTTTTTTCTATTCTATTTAACAAAATGCAGTAGCTATTAAAATACATTAAAATCATGTTAGGCCAGTCTTTCTAATCAGCCCTTCTATAGAGGAAACAATTGAGTTTTTCTGCCAGAGATGTATAATATTCTGGGAACATCCAACACTTTATAAGAGGTGTGTTTTGTTGAAAAGCAATAAAACTGTGTTGAAATAAAAACACTGGCAACTGAAGGCACTTTCTTAATATCCAAATAAAGAATAAAAATCAAGAATCTTAAATACAGATCAAATCTAAATACAGATCAAAAATCTTAGTGTCAAACCTCACTGCTGAACCAGTTTCAGTTTGGCACGGACAAACCTTGAACAAGTAAATCAAATGCAAGGTTGAAGAAGGATTTTACTGATTTTAATCCAGTAACTCAATTTTACTCAAAGCTCTAATATTCCTGCCTATATTTAAAATAGTATCTATTTTTTTAATCACTGAAACCTTAAGCTAATGTCCTTTTACATCACAACTTAGAAACTGAAAGAAATACAGATAGCCCTAATTATCAAACTCTTAGAATAAAAATAAGGTAGAATTTGCAACTCTATTGACTACACAATAAAAATTCAAGTTTGCAGCAACATTTTAGTTTAAATGTTTATCCTGTGCAGTTAGTTTTTCCTAAAGATTTCATTTTTTTAAGTTACTATTAACTAAAAGACATATTGCAACAAAGCATTATTTTGAAAGCATAATAACAGAGCAGTTAATATAGAATTCATTGTCTGTCTTATTCAGAAACCAAAACCTACCAACTTATGTAGCAGAAAAAAATAAAACTTGTTTGATTAGCCCATTTCCTATACTGTTTTGCTTCAAAGCATACACACCAGAAGTGTTATCAATGAACCAATAACATCTCTAAATTACATTCATTAAGCCCAAATCAAACATAGTTTGCACTTGCATAGCCACTTAACCTCAAATCCTTAACCACACCAAGTAAAACTCTAAGATGTTTTCCAATACAGCTCCCCTTTCCCAACTGACAACATCTGATCAGTCTGCAGTCATTTCTGAGTGCTTACCTATACAAATCACTTATTTCTAGCTACATCACAAATTTAAAAATAAATAATGGAAAAACATAAGGCGGTACTAACGGATTATTCCCAACTTATACTGAACTTTAGGAAAGTGGACATTACCTTCCCTCTAAATCCAGTTTTAAGTTGCTATATAAGTACCAAATCAATTCACCATTTTCAAACTACTACCTTCCCACCACAGGAGAATCCATCAGTAACAATTTAAAAGACTTGTCCTTGACACTTTAGAGTACTCACAGGTTCAGTATAACGTAACTACCTTTAGCAAGAATTATATCATGTCACGTTGAAGATCTGAGAGCTATAATAATAATATTCACCTTAGGACAAACTATATGCATCTTCTATACATGCAACATATTGATTATAATTACTATTAGCACTACCATCCCTCTGATTCTCTTCCCCACTACTTAGCTTGGAATAAAGGTATTCTGGAAAGAATACAGGAAAGAAGTCTCTGAACAGAACTATTCATATAGCCACACCCAGCAAGAATGTGACCAGTTTGCTCAAGAGCCATACTAACAGGAAAAGCAAAAAACCTCTTCTGGAGCCAGATGGTTCAACAGCCAGTCTGAAAGAGCCTTCCTTTTAGACTCAGCTGTATCTAAAAGGATACAATAGGCTTAGTTTCTTAAAGTCAGAATAAAATTGGTAATATTCGAAAGAATTAACTAACTTGAAACTTCTATGAGGAGAAAGGTAAAGAGCTATCATAGATAAGTCTTCCCTAACTTTCAGTTAACAACTTACTAAGGCCTGTGCTCCATACCATGCTAGAGATTATGAAGAAATCAAGAAGCATAAAAAAATCATGATTCTTTCCCTGAATTTACAATATTAGTTTCAATTACTAATTATCATTCCAATGATCCAACTTCACTACTTTCCCCCTCAGTCAACCTGGGAACACACAATCAAAGATCCACTCAGCTTCTACAACTAGCCAAGATGGAGTAAAAGAGACTAGACTTACCCTCCTACCTCAAACAACAAAACAGAATTATAAACTATATAACAATTTTCAGACGTTGGACATTAAACAGGAAATCAGCATAGCATGAGGATTCCTGAGAAAATGGAAATGAAGTGAGTCCTATGACTGCCTGAGAGAGTTTCCACGCTACAGCATGGGGAGGGAGAACTGAGGGATCCAACATTCTCCTTGAATTAAGGAGCAAGAATCAAGGTTTTAGGAAAGACAAGGCAGCTGAAGTTTGCTGGGCAGTGTACTGAAGAGGGCAGAGCTAAAACCAGAATTTTCAGCAGAGCACCTCTCAGTGCATATGTGTTAAGAAACTGAGGCCAAAAAAGAACCATTCAAATGGGCAAGTGGAATAATTTTGGGGGTCAGTATTCCCTTCAGCCAAAGTGACAAAACCTTCTAATACACAGGGCACTGGGTGGAATACTCTGAAGGGGCACTATAAGGGACTGCCAGTAATGGAGCAAAATTAGTCCTAGGTTAAAGCTATTGTGGCTCCATCAAACAAACTTAAAAGCAAGCCTCAAAAAGAAATGCTGTTTCCAGATAACTTAAGTATGTCCCAAAACAAAGCTTGAAAGCATAGGAGTATGAAAATATCCAGTACCTAGCAAGGTAAAATTATGGTAAAATGGATGTCTGCCATACAGTTCAAAATTACCAGACATGTAAAGAAGCAGGGTTAACATACCCCATAATGTAAAGAAAAGCAAATCAATAGAAAGCAACCGAGAAACGACACAGATGATAAAATTAGTAGACAATGACATCAGAAAGAGTTATTACAACAATATTCCACTTGTTCAAAAATATATAGGAAAAGCATGTGATAGGGTTTGGCTGTGTCCCCACCCAAATCTCATCTTGAATTCCCACATGTTGTGGGAAGGACCTGGTAGGAGGTAATTGAATCATGGGGGCAAGACTCTCCCATTCTGTCCTCATGATAGTGAATGAGTCTCATGAGATCCGACTTTTTAAAAAGAGGCGTTCCCCTGAACAAGCATTCTCATTTTTTGCCTGCCGTCATCCACGTAAGATATGACTTACTCCTCCTTGCATTCCACCATGATTGTGAGGCTTCCCCAGCCATGTGGAACTGTAAGTCCAATTAAACCTCTTTCTTCTGTAAATTGCTGTCTTGGGCATGTCTTTATCAGTAGCATGTAAATGGCCTAATACAGTAAATTGGTATCAGCAGAGTGGGCGTTGCTGAAAAGATAGCCAAAAATGTGGAAGCAACTTTGGAACTGGGTAATACGTAGAGGATGGAACAGTTTAGAGGGGTCAGAAGATAGGAAAATGTGGAAAATTGGAAACTTCCTAGAGACTTGTTGAATTGCTGATAGTGATATAAACAATAAGGTCTAGTCTAAGGTGGTCTCAGATGGAGATGAGGAAATTGTTGGGAACTGGAGTAAAGGTGACTCTTGTTATGTTTTAGCAAAGAGGCTGACAGCATTTTGCCCCTGCCCTAGAGATTTGTGGAACTCTGAATTTGAGAGAGATGATTTAGGGTATCTGGCGAAAGAAATTTCTAAGCAGCAAAGCATTCAAGAGGTGACTTGGGTGCCATTAAGGGTATTCAGTTTTAAAAGGGAAACAGCATAAAAGTTTGGAAAATTTGCAGACTGACAATGCGATAGAAAATTCAATTTTCTCAGGAAAAATCCAAGCCTGCTGCAGAAATCTGCATAAGAAGGAGCTGAATTTTAATCCCCAAGACAATGGGGAAACATCTCCAAGGCATGTCAGAAGTTTTCATGGCAGCCCCGCTCATCACAGGCCCAGAGGTTTAGAAGGGAAAAATGGTTTCTTGCACATAGCCCAGGGTCCCCATGCTATGTGCAGTCTAGGGACTTGGTGCCCCTAGTCCCAGACACTGCAGCCATGGCTGAAAAGGGCCAATGTAGAGCTCAGGCCATGCCTTCAGAGGGTGCAATATCCAAGCACTGGTAGCTTCCATGTGGTGTTGAGCCTATGAGTGCACAGAAGTCAAGAACTTGGGAACCTCCACCTAGATTTCAGAAGATGTATGGAAACACCTGGATGCCCAGGCAGCTCATGGAAAACCTGTGCTAGGGCAGTGTGGAAGGAAAATGTGGCGCTGGAGCCCCCACACAGAGTTCCTACTAGAGCACTACATAGTAGAGTTGTGAGAAGAGGGCCACAGTCCTCTAGACCTCAGAATGGTAGATCCACTGACAGCTTTCACTGTGCACCTAGAAAAGACACAGACACTCAATGCCAGCCCATGAAAGTAGTCGGGAGGAAAGCTATTATCATGCATTCGCCACAGGAGTGGAGCTGCCCAAGGCCATGCGGGCCCAACTCTTGCGTCAGCATGACCTGAACGTGAGACATGGAATCAAAGGATATCATTTTGAAGCCTTAAGATCTGACTGCCCCACTGGATTTCAGACTTGCATGGTGCCTTAGCCCCTTTATTTTACCCAATTTCTCCCTCCTGAAATTGCTATATTTACCCAATATATCTGGGAAGTAACCTGCTTTTAATTTTACAGGCTTATAGGTGGAAGGGACTTGCCTTGTCTTGGATGAGACTTTGGACTGCGGACTTTTGAGTTAATGTTGAAAAGAGTTAAGACTACGGGACTGTTGGGAAGGCATGATTGGTTTTGAAATGTGAGGACATGAGATTTAGGAGGGGTTAGGGGTGGAATGATATGGTTTGGCTGTGTCCCCACCAAAATCTCATCTTGAATGCCCATGTTGTGGGAGGGACCTGGTAGGAGGTAACTGAATCATGTGGGCAAGTCTTTCCTGTGCTGTTCCCATGATAGTGAATAAGTCTCATGATATCTGATAGTTTTAAAAAGACGCATTCCCCTGCACAAGTTTTCTCATTTTTTGCCTGCTGCCATCAACATAAGATGTGACTTACTCTTCCTTGCCTTCTGCCATGATTGTGAGGCTTTCCCAGCCATGTGGAACTGTAAGTCCAATTAAACCTCTTTCTTTTGTAAGTTGCTCAGTCTCGGGTATGTCTTTGTCAGCAGCATGAAAACAGTCTAATACAAAATTTTAAGGAAAGAAATGAAAGATAATTTTTTAAAGGCCTATATTAAACTTCTGGAAGGGCAGGGGTGGGGGAAATACCTGAGATAAAAAATAAACTGGATAAGATTAAAAGTGGATTACACACTGCAGAAGGATTGGCAAATTAAAGAACCAGAAGTAAAAACTATCTAAAACAACAAGATTGAGAAAGATAAATAGAACAACGCTGAACTTTCAGTAGAACAATTTCATGTGGTCTAATATAAGTGTATTCTGACTTCCTGAAAGAGAGGAGAAACAGCACAGAGAAATTAATATGTGAAGAAATAATGGCCAAAAATTTTTAAATGTAATACAAACTATAAACTCACAGAACCAAGAAGCTCAACAAACCCCATAATACAAGGGCCATTATAATCAAATAATTAAAAATGTAGTGAAAATCTTAAAAGTAGGCAAAGGGTGAAAAATAAAAGACACACTACATATAGTGGAACAAAGACTGACGACAGCCTTCTCATCAGAAACAACACAAGCCAGGAGACAATGCAACAACATCTTTAAAGTACTGAAACAACAAAAACGTCAGCTTAGAATTCTATACCCAACAAAAATATCCTTCAAGCTCTATGGTAAACAAAGACTTTTTCAGACATGAAAAGAAGATGAAAAAGAATTCATCACCACTATATTTTTAAGTATAAGTAATGCTAAAAGAAATTATTCAGGATGAAGAAAAATGATACCACATAAAAATCTGCATACACACACACATACAGAAAAACAATGGGAATGGTAAATATGTGAATAAATTTTAAAAAATTTTTTAAACATTTTATATTTCTTTTAAAAATAACTAATTAAAGGAAAAATAACAATGTATTGTAGGACTCATGTAAATGTATAATGACAAGAATCCAGAAAAAAAGTGGAAATATATTAATGTTCTTATACTACACATGAAATTGTATAATGTATACCATAAACCCTTAAGCAACCACTAAAAACAACAACAACAACAAAGAGCACTGCTAGTAAGTCAACAAATTTAAAAAATGGAATTTAAAAATACCTCTTTAATCCTAAAGACAGGAAAAAAAAGGAAACACAGAACAGCTAAGACAGAAAACAACACAGATTTAAACCCAACCACATCAATAAACACATTAAGTGTTCTAACTATTCCATTTACAAAAGAGATTGTGAAATTAGATGAAAAATTAGATGCTGTCTACCGAAAATCCACTTTTAATATAAATACACAAGTAGGTCAATATTAACAGGATATGCCTGTTGGCCATTTGTAGGTCTTCTTTTGAGAAATGTCTATTCAGATCCTTTGCCCATTTTTTAATCAGGTTATTTATTTTCTTAATACAGGTATTGAGTTGTTTGAGTTCCTTATATATTTTTAATATTATCCCCTTATCAGATGTGTGGTTTGCAAATATCTTCTCTCATTTCACAGGTAGGCAGTTTATACTGAGTCATAAAACAAGTCAAATAAACGTTAGCGTTCATTCAAAAGGAATAAAAAAATCAAATTTATACTCCCCTTTCTATGGTATACAATTTTCACCGGTAAGTGACTGCCAGCTAAAAACTCCACTCCCAGCCTTAATCCTTGCATACGGATGTTGACTAGCTCTCACTAACATACTGAGTGGTAAAAGAGGCCAAAGTTTAGAAAAGAGTACCCTCTCACTCTTCTCTTGCCTTTCCTAGGCTGAGAGCAGAGAACTCCAAGTCCAGAGGGGATGGTAGAATAACAGACACTAGGTACTGAAGACCTTAAATCATCCACGTATGGGCAAACTACCTATCAAAAAAGATCACCTAATATATGAGTTTTAAAAAAATGTTTTTTAATTATTGTAATTAGACAATAAAATTTTGGACTTTGTTTTAAAAGCAGCTAGGATCACACTAATTCAGGAAACTTCTCCGAAGTTTTATGCAGAAGAGGCACATGACTTGACTTATATGTTTAAAGGATCACTGTAGCTGTTACATTGAAACTAGCCTATAGGTAAATTTGGAAACAAATATACTAGTTAAGATGTGGCAGGAAACAAATATACTAGTTAAGATGTGGCAGTAATCCAAGTAAGAAATGATGGTATATTGAATTAGGGTGATAACAGTTTAAGTGTTAGGTAGTAGACATATTCTAAAGCTAATAAGATCTTCTTGACAGATTAGATATAGAAGATGAGAAAAAGAAAAATCAAGGAAAACTTTACACACTGGAAAAATGGAGGTGCCGTCAACTAAAATTGAAGAAGACAGAAATAAAACAGACTGGGGTTGGGTGGGGTAAGGCAGGAGACGCAGAGATCTTACCAACAGTGTGCAAAACTTGGAGATAATGTTGTTTTGAAGACTGAAAAAGCCTATGTAATTACCCAAAGAAAATGTCAAGTGGGTACCTGAATTACATGAATCTAATGTTTAGGAAATAGGTCTGAACTAGAAATATCTATCTAGAACCTGTCAACATATAAATCACTAAGGGAGAAGAAACAGAGTTCCAAAAACTGAGTCCTTGGATTTTCTTATGTTAAGAGGTTGGGGAGAAAAGGAGAATCTAACACAGGAGACAGAGAAGTGACCAGCGAGGTGGGAAAAAAACCAAGGATGTGGTATATTGGAAACCAAGTTTAAAAAGTCTCCTAAGAAAGAAGTCATCAATTGTGCCTAATCCTGCTGATAGGTCAAGTAAGAAGACTAAAACTTGACCACAGCACTTAAGGAAGTTACTAGTGACTTTAGCAATAAGAGACAGTGAGAAAAAAAAACAAATTTAGGGGGAGTTTTTCTACAAAGAGGAGCAGAAATATGGGACAGAGATTAGCTGGGAAAGTGGGAATCAAAAGAAAGCATTGTTTCATTTTTGAGACAGGAGAACAATATCATGCTTATATGCTAATGAGAATAATACAGCAGAAAGAGAGAATATGGTAATTATAGAACAACGAGGGAAAGCTTCTGGAAACATGCCTTTAGGTAAGTGAGGCAACAGAATCAGGTGCACAAGTGACCCAACAGGAACACTGACAGTTAATCTACTGTTAACAGACAGAAAGGTAGAATGCATAAGTACAGGTACTGGTAGGTGGGTAGATCTTAAAAATAATTAGGCTATAGTGAACCACAATTATGAAGTTCATCTATAAGTACATCCTTCAAAAGTGGTATTTCTGGAGAGCAGTGTTTGAACACTCATTATTATTTCAATTTCACTAAGTGCCAAAAAGCTATTAGAAAGCTTACCACAGTGGTGAACAGACATCTTGGAATTATCTTAACTGAGATCAACTGTTTCAGGGGACTACTCCATGGCACTAGGTATCCTACATAGGACTCATAAATGAGGCACCAATTACCAATTCTAGAAGAGCTGTATTCCGATTAACCCAAAGTCTTCAAAACAGTAGCTGCCGTGAGGTTTTCCAAATGATTTCAGAAGTGAGGAAATCTAGCATTCTCTAGGACATCTTATAGGTATCACTGCATGGTTTCAGGCACTTGTGAAAACTACCAATTTCAAAAAGCAGTCTCTACCTTGGTCCTAGAATTAGTTGTATAATCATCACGAATGGATAAGTACATAATCCATTCTAAATTACTTTCCCTATGTAAAATTATTTCTAATGTGCTCATAAATTCATGTAGGGATATAAGAATATAGTCAACAAATATTATTTATAATGCTGAAGCCCTACAGAAAATGAATTTACCAAGGACATAGTTCTATCATTTATGTGAGAAAACATTTCACTGCACTATTCCACCAATCAATATTAGCAACAAGTGTGCTCTTGTAATTCGGAAAGAACTACTTTTTACAAGTCACAAATTCTGACATGTTTGGTAGTAAGTCATAGCTAATTAGTTTTCATTTGGATTCCCCTGTCCTTGTCCATTTCTCACTAGACAATTAAGTCTACATTCTAATACAAAGAAGTATTTTTAACTTCATTTGAAGTTGAAAAACTTTTCTTTTGCACAACTATAATGTGCTTATCTCCTAAATTTAATTCACAATCTGCATGTTATTAAAAAAAAAAAAAGTCCACTAAATGTGAAACATCTACTATAAATCTGTGATCCTTGCCATTAAAGGAATCAAATACTCCTTTGCAAATCTGATGAAAGTTACGTATATAATTTCAGGGAATTCACTGATACCCTGAAGCCTATTTATGGGTCCCTGAGGTTTAAAGAATCTCTGATTAGTGGAAAACAGCTTCCAAAATCGATCCAAGAACATACGAAAACTTAATACGTGATTAAAAGAAGGAATGTTAACATACAGTTGAAAACAACAACTTACTGAGAATATCATGATAAATCTCTGTAAACATATAAATGGTTTAAACAGCCAAATGTAATAAACTATAAAATACTATAATAAAAATACAGAGAATGTACATGATCCTGGCTCAGGGAAATCTTCTTAAGCAACATATGAAAACTACTTGCCTAAATTGATAGATTTAACTGTGTGTACTTTAAAACTTCTACATGAGCAAAACACACCATAAAAGTTAAGAAACAAATGGCAAACCTAGACAAAAACAAACTCAAGAGGCCAGGTGCGGTGTCTCATGCCTGTAATCCCAGCACTTTGGAAGGCAGAGGGGAGCAGATCACTTAGGTCAGGAGTTCTAGATCAGCCTGTCCAACATGGTAAAACTCCATCTCTACTAAAAATACAAAAATTAGCTGGGCATGGTGGCATGTACCTGTAACCCCAGCTACTTGGGAGGGTGAGGCAAGAGTGAGCCGAGATCATGCCACTGCTCACTGCATTCCAGCCTCAGCGACAGAGCAAGACATCATAAAAAAAAAAAAAAAAAAAAAAAAAAAAAAAAAGAAAAACAAATGAAAGTTAAAGGAGAAAAAAAAAAAAAATAAAAAAAAAAATAATAAAACCCCCCAAAAGAAAAATAAAA